>CAJNIZ010045865.1:0-14433 GCA_905231905.1 Symbiodinium pilosum
CCCCTAATGACCTCAAAACCCCCCCTAATTCATTATGGTCTGGCTCCTTTTAAAATTAGTACAGCCCCTTTTAAAATGCTCATGAGGAATTTTTAGGGTCCCGGATTTATTATTTATTATTAGGGGGGGGTTTATGAATATGAGGAAGGGATTAAGAACCAGTAAGCCCCAAACCCTAAACCTCTCTGCATCCCTTATTCCCCTAAACTGCTAAACCCTCAACCCTTAACCCTAAACCCTTAACCCTACCCTTAAACCTGAACCCTAAAGCCTAAAGCCTAAACCCTTAACCCGTAACCCTAAACCCTTTAACCTGAACCCTAAAGCCTAAAGCCTAAACCCTGAACCCTTAACCCTAAACCCTAAACTTCTCTGCATCCCTAGGGCCACTTGAGGCCAGGTGACCGCCCGAGGTGACACGGCTGGACAAAGGCAAGGTGAGTCGCATGTGTTCTGCCTCGTGAAGCATGTGACAGGCGGTTTAGGGTTTAGGGTTTAGGGGTTGAGGGTTTAGGGTTTAGGGTTGCGGGTTTAGGCTCTAGGGTGTAGGGTTTAGGATTACATCGAGAAGCACTAAAATGTTATCTACTGTACAAAAGTACTTGCCCGAATGTGCAGAGAAATGGTCTGCTTTGCCTGCTTTAGGGACATTTCATCTTACCTATGTTTGGGTCCAGGTATAGGAGACCCGTGGGATACTACCAGATTCTTAACTTCGGTTCTCCCGTTTTAGACACATTGAACCAAAATGTTGGCAACTATTCAGGCTTCAACATAAGCCCGTACCCTGAACCCTAGACCCTTGTTGAAGCATCAAAACCTTTGCATCCTTAGACCGCAACAATCATCAATCAAACACTCCGAGAACAACATGACCGTCAGCTTCAGCCAAAGATCCCCAACTGAATGCTGCTGCCTAACACGCAGACCCTGTTTCCTGTCTGAGATGTAGGTACTCCAATTAAACCCCAAACCGAGATGTATAGTGCATGCTTTCTGGGTGCAGGTCTCCTGTCCTTAGAAGCACAGTTACCTAGGTATATATATATATACCCATACGTATTTTCCGTAGCCCCGACATAGATCCATCTAACCTAGAGGCCAGGAAGCTGCCTTGTTGTAGGTACTCTAACTGGGCTTCTTGGGTATCATGCCATCTTCTGAGGATTGCTAGGCGCTCTCCGCGCGGCTCTGTAGGCTGGGCTGCACAGGAAAGCAAGACCCTCCGAAGCCTCATGCACCCTCCCCCAACCAACGGGTTTAGGGTTCCCTAATAAACCCTAAACCCACATCTAGCCCGCGTTAATAGGACAGACGTCGATAGTCTTTGTAGAGGTTGTTCTGGGGCTCCTTGCTTGTCGAAACGAAGGAAGGTTTGGGAAAGGGCTGGATGAAGGATCAGGGATTAAGGTTCAGAACGTTTTTGTCTGTTCTTCCATTTGTGCTTCAAGTATTGCTGCCCAACTAACCCCCAACCTGCAGCCTTGCAACGCACATGGTGTAGGCTGGCGGGTTCAGGGTCGTTTGTACTCTCGTTTGGCTCTCAACCCTACAACCTAAGTCCAGAACCAGAAAAACAAACAAACAAACCAAGCAGCACGTCTAAGTCCTCACAAGAGACTTTTTACCCTACAAGGCGCTAAGGCCCTTGCAGCCCTACAAGAAGGGGCCCCCAGGTATTAGCTGGGCTAGGAGTGGGCGAAAGCTGCATGGTGTGAAGCTTGCTATGAACCCTACAAGTCTTTAAGGCTCCAAGTGCTCTAGCACCTTAAGCTGGAACCCGATTATTTGGCTACCTGGACCCGAATGGGGTTTGATGTATGGGACTTATACGTTACTAGTTAGTATGGTTATGCGAGCTGTAGTCTAAACCCTAAGGCCCAAACTCCTAGTATCCCCCTTTATAACCCCTATAGTGGTCCCCTACATAATCCTGTATATATTATATAGCCCACCTCAAGGAGTTTCTAGTGGCTCAGATAACTAGGAGGCCCCACTCTGTACGTCTGAACCGGGTTTAGGGACTAGGGTTGAGCGTTTGGGGCTTCGGGTTTTCCATAGTCCTCCTACCTATGAAGCCAATGAGGGGTTGTCAAAAGTGGATGCGGTCCCAGAGCATCTAAGCACCCAATATTCAAATACATCGTTGCATGCTATGTTTCGTCTTATCACCAAAACCCCAACTACCCTTTTCCAGGGCCCAAGCTCAGTGAACTTGAGACCCTAAATAAGTTTGTTCGGCAGTTTCCCCAGAAAACGCCATGGCTTTGCAAACTGCTCAGGCGTGGAATGGTTCAGGGCGTAGAAGGTTGAGGTTTACCAAGGCTTAGGTTTAGGGTTTAGCCTTGGCAAACGGCTCTTCGGGCTTCCGCATTTTATGTATATACATGAGTATGACCCAAAAAACAATTGGGATTGACAGTTCGTAAAGGCCTAACCCCGGGTGGCCTTAGGTGTGCCGAACTATTGGCCCCTTAACATTCCCAAACCAAACATTTTTCACTTTTTATGAGGACGTCCCAAGAAGGACCTAATATGTTCGAGAACCCGCAGCCCCCACGCGCCTTTTTTCAAACCTGCTACAACATGGGAGGCTGAGGCGTCCCTTTGGGACGAACTTCCTGCCTTCGGACACGCGCACCACGCGTAAGCCAGGCGGATCCGACTACTTGGGTTTAGGGTTTATAGTGTTGGCTGAATTGGATAATCCTACAAGAAAGCGCCCACGCCCTTAATTATAAGCTGGTCTAGAAGTGGGCTCTGATAAAGGAGGGTATGGGGTTGCAAGTCCTGCGATAGGGTGCACCTCTGGGCCTCTTAAAAGATATAGCCCTAAACCTTAAACCCCAAACCACAATTATGTAGCAAGGGACCCCCCGGTAACCGAAGGGGTCCGGGGTTCCTGTATAGGTGTCTTTGGAGCCTGAGTGTTCACCACATAACATAAGCGCTGGACTTCTGGGTAAGCCCAAACTGTATAGGGGTTAGGGCTGAGGGCCTAGGGTTTAGGGTTTAAGGGTTTTGGGTGTAGGGGTTTAGGGTTTTAGGGTTTAGCGTTCTAGGGCCTAGTTCTAGGGTACTTCACATCGTGGTTTGCCTAGGCCTCTTAGGCCGACGACAGGAGCCCAAAGGTAAACCACACGGTCGAAGTACCCAATGTGCTAGCTAGGATCTGGATGGTAGGGACTGGGTTAGCCCCTAAAACCAGTAAACAAATACTCGCATGTAATATAGGCTATTAAAGCCAGTTCCTACTAAGTGGGGAAAATATTTAATATCCCAGGGGCCTACCCAGGGAAGCCTGGCCCTGTTCATTGAGGTCTATAAATTACAACTACAATGGCCATAAATCATATAGAGTCTACAAATGGTCTCGATTTTGGCATACGGGAAACCCTAGATAGGCCCAGGTAGCAGTATGTAGGGAAATACATATTCTTGGGTACTTGGACCCCTGGCGCAAGCCAAGGATACCGCCGTTCTCTGCTTTCGACCTAGACCAGTGCAGGCACGCGTTGTCATGTTCCCAAACTAGGATGCGCCTGAATAATTACAGGTATTTTGTGAGGTCTAGTTGACCTAGGGACCTAGCAATAGCCTTGCAGGTGCTTCCTGAGAGTCCAAATACAACTATGTACCTTTGATGGGTTTTCAGCCACAGTGGATATCAATAACGGATGGACAAGGCCCCGAACATTCACATTAAAGTCCCACCCAAGGAGCCCATAAGTCCAACCTTAGATTCAATCAAGGTACCCGTATGTAACATGGTTGTACACGCTATCCAGAACCATGATAACATAATTATTTAGGCCAGTTCATGTAAAGGTTCACGCTAGTTGCATAAGCCATTGAAACGACATGGGCACTTTCAAATTCCAACCCTAAACTTTGAACCCGAAGCCCTGCACCTCACACAAGGAGTTTCCTGAAATTATATAGAATCCTCAAGGGTTTAGGGTCTAGAGCAAATGAAGCAAGAAACCAGGCAACTTTCTTCTACACAACGCTGCTATGAAACCTGCTTATGACGAAGAGACCCCTTCTCTGTAAGTATGAGTATGCCAGCTGTGCCAGGGAAAAGCACGGTGGTCCAATTCCTCCACAAAAGAATTTCAGTCAGAGGAGCCTTGATTATCAAGGCATGTGACTGTAAAGGCCTTGGGATCATCAAGAATTGGAGAGGATCTCCCAAAATGGTTATGTCTTATGTCATTATATGATTTGCGTGTTTGGGTGGTTGAGCCCACCCAGTCAAACTACATCTTCCGGTGAAGCACTATACGCAACAAACGGAAACAGTCTTGACAACGATTGGGGATTCTAGTGCCCACAGCTGCCCGCATTACAACCCTAAACCCGGAGGGTCCTTTCTTGAACTGCTCCAACTGCACGTAGAAATGAGGGACGGCCCGCTCTTGGACCCTGGACCCTGAATAAGCCCAACCATTTAGGGTTCAGGGTCACCACAAAACCGCTGACTAGTAGGAAATGGTCGGGATCCGCGAAATAGCTCCTAGTAGAACGCTGTATAATTGCGCCTGCATGCTATTCTGCACATATAATCTCTTACTAACCACCAGTAACCGGTGCTGAAGGATTATCTGATGGTGCCCTAGACCCTACACCCCGGGCTCCCAAACCCTAAAACCTAAACCCTAAAGTAGCCGCCATCTGAGAAACGTAGAGCATGCGCCTAGAACCATGGGATCTTGTTTGCGTGTTCGCAGGGTTTAGGGCTTGGGGCTCGGGATTTGAAAGCGAAAGCTGTCACAGGCTTCTTCAAAAGCTAAGGTGATTACTGCTACACATGTCGCAAACCATCCCCTCTTTCCCTAAACATTTTCAATCCTACAATCCAAGCTCCCCGACCCCTACGCCCTAGACTGCAAACCCCAAACCTAAAGCACTCTTGTCTGAGACGTGTAAGAAATGTGAGGCTAAAAAGTCCAGCCAATCCGGAAGCTGGGCTTCTTCCACAAGGCACAAGGTCCTTTAAAGGAGCCAACTGTCAGAGTGGAGTTGTACTGCCTGTGGACTCTGGAGGAAGGTTGTTCTAGAAACCCTGAACCTTTAAACCGCTTCCACGAGAAAACGCGCGGTGTCGGGCTAAGCATGTCCCATTACAACTTGCTCTTCCTGGATAACTTATACAACGAACGCATGCGCCGCCCAAACCTCCGAGAGGAGCCAATGCAAGTGTATCCCAGTTCGCATAAATTTCTACTAAATAGGTTCCTCGACCCCAAAGCCTAGACACTAAACCCTAAGCCCTTATCATGGAGGCCTGCATGCCCACTCTGATGATCCCTTGGATGAGCATGATACCGACAGCGGTGCATCTAGTCGTATACATCTAATTCGTATTATTTGTAGTATTAGCATTATTATTAGTTAGCATTATTAGTAGTATCAATATTTTAGTGTTATTATAGCATTATAAGGGAAACTAACCCAAACAATTATTCGGGAGAAGAGTGGTCCCCATGCACGGTAGCAAGCTAGAAGCATGGTATCCTTCAGGGGATGAGGCGGACTAGGGTTTAGGGTAGAGTGTTTTCTTACCGATGTTCCAAGAAAATAACCCAGCAAAACCATATAGCACTCACCAGACTTTGAAGTCGTCATAAACACCCAAATCAGCTACAGACAAACAGCCTCGAACACCAAACCCTAATAAGCGAATATCATGTGGTATTTTCATAAACACGGGGACCCTAATTATTGTCCTTATCATGGCGACCCCCAGAGGGTACGCCCAATGTTGAAAAATCACGAAACACAAATTCCCAAACCCTAAACCCTAAACCCATCATCACATCTCTCATCTATTGGCTATACAGGTTGGCCGCCGCATCATCCACCAACCTGGTGCGAGTTGAGGACGCAGCTTTGCCTCCTCTTGCTCCGGCGTGGATTGAAAACCTCCTCTGAGACACCAAAATACCTTGATCCAGAAGGCTTTGGGCCGACGGTTTAGCGGCAATTTAGGGATTAGGGTGGGTAGGGGGAGGAGCGGAAATAAAACATATTTGAAAACATGTGTAAGGCTAGGGTTTAGGGTCTAAGGTTTAGGGACCCACAACCAAAACAGCTCTTGACAACTGATCTAGGTGCAGCTTGAAGCTCAAGTGTTAGCGCAGCAGTGCCAAAGTCGTTCGGCAGCTCCTCTAAGAATAGTTTGTTGTCCTCACTGGGACTTCGCCGTGGACAAGGGAATACACTATGTAGCAATTATAGAGGAACTCTACCCTGAAACCTAAACCCTATGCAGGAGTCATATTGGGGTTCTATTCCCTTATTTCTTACTATAACCCTAAACCCTAAACAAAAAACGCTATACACATTCCAATATTCCCGACGAACCCTCGGCCCTAAACCCTATAGATACTCCCTTACTCCCTGCTAACCACCAGTAAGTATCCAGCCGGCTGAGGCGAGACAAGGTCTGAACGGCTGAAGTTAGATTCGGCCTCCGATGAAGGGTTTAAGGTTTTAGGGTTTAGGGTCATTAGGGGCTATATACCCAAGGATCCATGTGAGCATAGAGTATTTACGTAGGACCAAAAGGAATTCCCGTATACTTGTTTTTATACATCATCCACCCCTCCCCCCTCACCCCCCCCCATGGCATGGGTCCCCCCGCCCCAGTTGCGGAGCTTTGGTGCTGGTGATTCCCACCCCTGCCTCTGTGGTCCGCGTGACTCTTTGTGGTGTTGTGGTGCCGGCGGTTCTCCTCTCCCTGTGGTAGTACCAGGTTACGATAGAGCCTATGGGGGGGTTCTGATTAGTAAGCCCCCCCCCGCCCAACAAATACGATTCTGAATAGTTCAGGAGGTCCCCAATCAAATGTCGGAATATTTGTTGAGCTTTTAATTGAATTTAAGCCCCGAACCTCGAACCCTAAACTTTGAACCCCGATCCCCAAATCTTGATGAAGTCCTCAACCTTAAGCTCTTACTCAAAACCCTATAAAGCCTAGCTTTTAATTGAACTGTAAAGCCTAAACCCTAAACCCTTGACCCTAAACCCTAAGAGCTCCAGCCCTAAAGCTTGGGATATATCTGCATTTTAAACCGTATTATTATTTTGCAAATTCTGGGTCCATGCTTGCCAGGGCCCTGATTATTCCGTACCGTCCGTACCCTTTTTAATGGCCATTATTCCGTTCCGGCGGTCTCGGTATAGTACCCCTTATCAGAAATGATTGCCTGGGCGGTTCGGATAAGCGATCTTATGAGAAATCGATAACCTGGCGTGATCAAAACCTGAGAATCGGAATGGAATTGCTTTCTGGCGAAAAAAAGCTTTAAGTGATCAGATTTGAGATCCATGGGCTTAAGGTTTGGGATATGATTATTTGCAATTCAAATGTTATTCTTCTTTTGCGGATACTTAATTAGGGGTTTGGTTGCTTAGAGTGGTTGGCTTCTTTGGCTTTAGAATTATTGCGTTCCTGTCTTGTTCTTAATCTGGTCAGGTCGGCGTGATTTAGTTCTAATACGACCCGCTTTATTAATCCGAAGTTAACACTAAGTAGAGCTATAGTCGAAGGTATAAATTGCATTAGCCTTAAACGAGGGTAAGTTCTTGGTCTAACGCAGCACTTGCTCACATGTGGGCAGAAGGAGCTTGTAGTCCCCCAAACACAGCCCCATGTGATTGGTAGCACTTTAGAGAAGCGAGGAAAACATCCCTGCGACTGTTGGCATGTTTGAAACGCGACAAAGGCAAGAAGGTCTAAATCTAAGAGTAACGACAGTTAATGTAGACTCCTGATTCCAAAACCCCCTCCCATTCGTGGGGATTATAATGGGGATCCAAGAATTAAGGCCCTTAAACGGAAGGGGTTTATTAATCAGGGGCCTACATTACAAGGATTGTGACCGGGAGCCACGTTTGGCACGAGCCCCACTCTGCTAGCAGGTGGCCGTAGGAAGGGCCTTGAATTGTGACCTCACAGCGGGCCCCCCTGCTGATCGTTAATGGAATGCGGGGGCTATCTCAGTGTACAGCCCAAATCCCAGCGACTTGTCGTACAGGCGTGAGCAGATCATTAAAAAGCTTCAGCATTCTCATATCTGGGGTGCCGTGGGCACTCGCACTGACGCTTCGAGGGCGGGACGGGCCTTGGTGCAGAAAGCAGTTGTTGGACACACCTGGATTGAGTGCAGACATGGCAAGGGCAGTCATGAGCAAGCTGTGGGCGTGGCCTCGGCTTTTGGCAGCAAGGTTTTTCGGGACTCAACGCTTCACAGATTTTTGAGCCCTGAGTAGAATGCGGGTAGGTTTGTTGCAGTTCGGTTGGTCCGGGCTGAGCTTGATTTTTAAGGGGTACTCGGGTTGACTACATTTGTTTGCCCCAAAGCTTGCATTGTGATGTTTCGAGAGTTCGTGTTCACACTGATAAAGCCAAGAAATTGCAATGGCATGTTTGCCCAGGTTGACGTGACCGTGTGCTCATGTTGATGGAGTTTAGACATGCCTTGTCATACGACAGCCATACCACACTCGCTTTCGATCGCTTTGACAGAGACCGGTTGGCAAATGCAGCACTCACGGGAGCGGGTCGCCATGAGTTCCTTAAAGCTGTTGATGCCAAATGCGCACAGGCCCTACAACAATTGGGCACTTCCCACTCCCGGCCCGCTGTTGTATGAAGGCACTTACAACAAGCAATGCATGAAGCAACTTCTCAGCATTTCAGTGAGTCATCACGTTGGGCTAGGGAAAGGCCTGCTGACACTACTACCGCAATACAATTCACGGCACATGCTAGGAATGCTGTTGTTGAACTACCTGCAGCCCCAGCGCCCCGTGATTCTTCGCAGTTTCTTAGTAATCTTATGCAACAGTGGCGCCGCATGGCGCATTTCTAGCGGGCTCGTAGAGCATCTGACCAGTTGCTCATATGAGATTTCAACGGGAGCAGTGTAGGGTTGAAGAATTCAATCATTATTGGTCCAAACGGGATACCAGAGGTTGCCATCGGGTTGGCAGGTTACTCTCAGGGTTTAGGATGGGCCCCAAAATGCGTAGGTACGACCGTCCCCGGTCTGTACAGCCCACGTGTGAGAATTGGCAGCTTTTCTTGGAACAATCTGGACCTCAAGGTGGCTGTTTGGCAACTCCCTGCTCATGGGATGCTGTTGTTCGGCATGTGCGCGATCCAACACCCAAGCAAACAGCAATTCTTGCAGCGCATGAGGAAGCCACACATGACCTCAGAGGGTTGCAATGGGTCAGTAAGAAGCTGCCTTTGCGTAAAGAGTGCCCCACATGGTCCGTTCCCTCCGAGGTGCGGCGACAAGTACTACACCCCACATGGAAAATTGACACAAGACCTGTTGGTGTTGGTTCTGCCCAAACTCCGCAGCTTTCAATATCCCACTTTGATTGGATGCTGTGTCGGTTACTGGTGTCTATCTGCGCATATGATGAAACACTTGTACAATGGCAACGCAGTCAGGTGGCAACCCTCGATAAGCATACTGGTAAACCTAAATGCGCTGGAGTTCGTGCCATTGATAGTTTGGACGTGTTGGGGAAAGTTTTGTACCGCTGGATTGGTAGTAAGTAGTAAGTGTAGACCCATGCATCCCAGGCCCTATGCTTCTGCATACTTCAAAGGCAAGTCACGCATTGACCCGATGTTACAACAGGAAGTGGTTGGGTGGAGGGTTAGGAAAGCAGGGCTGTCGGTACTCAAGTCGTCCCATGATGTTGCCAATGCCTTCTACAGTCCTAAGAGCCAAATTTTGTCGCAATGCGTGGATGCAGTGGCAAGGCCTGAGGACCGCAGCTTGCTACAGCAGAGGCACCAATCCACGCACATGTGCATTTCAGCCAGCGGTGGTGCGCTTCAAGTTTGTCCTGGTCCGGGATGTTGCAGAGAGACGGGTTTGCCTGTGTTCACTCTTGAAGCATATCACCCAGTTCTGGATGGGCGGCAAGCTAGTTTGCATAATGCTGTGGGGCAGGAACTTGTTTCCAAGGATCCCGTGTCAGCGCAAAAGGCTCACATTGCTTCCACGTCGTATGCAGATGATGTGCGTCAGAAGCATGTTGTCCAGGATTCCACAGGGTCCACAGACATGTCATTTCGAGCAGCCTTGTCAGCAGCACTGTTCGAGCAATCTTTGGAAACCCTAGACATGGCACAAAATGAAGACAAAAAAGTCCACCATGTCCCACTTCAGAACGGGCGCTGATGAAAACACGCGGGCTGCATGTGGTGGCAATTTGGTCCCTGGAAACATTGCTCGATGTTTGAAATACTTGGGTGGTTTGTCGCAGTACTCTGGACGCAGCGCTGCTGAGATTGGTGCGAGATTGCACGCTGCAAATTCCGCATGGTGCTGTTTCAGACGGTTTTGGAGCAGGCCCAAAACCCCCACAAGGCCCTTGCGCAACGTGTTTTCTTGCAACGTTTACTCCAGGTTGTTGTCCGGGCTGGAGGCTCGAGTTCTGTTGGACGGTGAGTGCAGGAGGCTGGACCGTGCTGTGTTGGGATAGGGGCACAAGCTTGCGCGCGGCAAGCCTGCGCTAAGTCGTTGCTGAGAATGAAACGACTCTGTACCATGCTGTTCTTTCCAGTGACGTGTGGCGCTTCCTACACCTTGCACCTACCAGCATTGAGTTGCGTGCGCACGACGCCTGCGCATTTGCCAGAGACTTGCGAGAAATCCCGGGTTGCATTTTGCCTTGCTGGCAGCGGTATTCGGGCAATATGAATTTGAGACCTCACCGGCTTTGGACGCGCATGGCCGAGTGTCGAGAAATGCAAGCCCGTGGGCCTTGCAATTCGAGAGTGATGTTGAGTCACTTGCTGTGTGTGACGGTGGCAAGGATCTTGTGGAGCAGCTTGCAGGCAGAGTTTTTCGTGTGTTTTCGGACTTGCATGAAGCCTTCGTGCGTGTTGATTGCAGTGTTTTGCGCATGCAGTTCCTGTCTGTTGCAATTCCACCACAGGGTTTTGAGTATCCTTCCCACGACCCGGTTGATCCAGTTGAAACAGAACGGCCTGAAAAATGTGATTGCTTACTTGACAATGGTAGCCTTTATGATGCTGCTTTTGATTCATGTCAGACACTGCTCGTGCGCAAAACCTTCACCTGGCAATCATGGTAAGCCTTCGGTGGCACGACAGGCAGCTGTCACTAATGTTTGCCCATGGTGTAGACATGTGTATGGCAATCAGCGCACAGCACAATCTCATATACGGCGCGCATTGCAAAAACGTCGCTGCACAGGCAGAGGTTCCAACACCGCTTTTGCGGCAGAAGTTCCTGAGTTGGTGTGTCCGTTTTGCTTGCAAAACCATGACAGCTTAGATTCCTTGCTTGCATGCATTACCACGCATGCGGCAGGTCCGAGCCCATAGTGTGTTGTGGTGTCCCCTTGATACCCGTCCTCCGGTGTTGCAGCTCAACGTGGACAACTGGCTTGCCTCTATGATGCCAGGCGTGCCAAGCAACCCTCGCAGTGAGACACCCAAGCAAGAACAGCGGGTAAACTCCTGATGCTGTTGTTCAAGCCTTCGCTCCGACACTCGTTGGAGATTCATGAGCTCCAGAGCGCCACCTTCAAGACTATCAACTTGGAGATGGGCTCCTCCTATGTCAGTGAAGCCCAAGAAGCCACGTGGTCCTGCACCGAGAAAGCCAAAGATGCCAGGGACAAGCGTAACCACAAGGCCTTGGAGGAGCTTGGCGAGCCCCAGTATCATAGTTGGGCGGCCATGGCGAAAGTTGATATCTTCATGGAGGGGGTGGCTCCCGCGGACTTACACAGCTTGAAGACTCACTTCCATGCGGTTGGGTCGGTGGCTGACCTCGTTGACAGAGTCTTCATTGCTAAAGTTAAGCGGTGCTTTGACAAGAAGATGTGCAAGATCAATTTCGCTGTCTGCGCCGAGCTTGCCCCTGTACTTGACGCATTGCTGAGGGCTATGTGTCTGGCGGGTGATTGGCACCTTTCAGACGCCAAGACCACACGAAGGTCCAAAAGTGATGACAAATGCAAGGACTGCGACGCCCGGGCGCCCCATCCTTGCGACGAAAGCGCGGGGGGCTAAAACAAACGACAGTTACAGGGGTGGGAGCTTTGAGGCATCAAAGACGACCACAGTTGCGAGGATAGCGACCCCTGACCTGCTGGGAGGGGGTGACCATACCCGGGGGGCGGGGGTAGGATCCCCAGGACCTAGATCATATGTCTACGTGGGCGCTCGGGGATAGGACTTGAGGTTTAGGGTCTTGGATTTAGAGATATATTGGGGGGGGGGGTGGGGCTTCGAGCCATCCCAAACGTGCATAAAGTACAGTGCCAATGATTTTGCAAATCTTGAAGTTTGTACACTCGTTGCCACTACAGCCAAGACACATACTCCATATCATTTTGATGAAGTTTTACACAAAGTAAAATCATGGGCCAAAGTTAAGGATTACAGCGCTTAATTCTGCGCCCATTGCCTTACCTGCTTCTTGGTGTCCATAGCGATCCTATTATAGGTATCTGTTCTTCGTGTGTATAAACAAAGAAACGAATGTTGCTGAATATACATATACATATACATACATAGGCATTGAGGTTTGAAGGTGGTCGTCTGGCCTTCGAATCATCCAAAAAGTATCCAGGGTCACATTCTCGACTGCATCATCCGGACTCAAGTAGTAGAAAAAGTCGGTCATGATCACGTTCGTGGCTACCTTTCCGTAAGCCTTAAGCCCCTAACAGCGTTTGCCCAACCCGAAACTGAGTTAGGAAGCTTGAGCAGCAGCTGGGAGGTTTCCGTGAAAAGGCTTCTTAGCCCACATCACCCTAAAAAGAAAACCAGGATCCGTCTTAAATACATATAAAGAATCCCATACCCCCAAAATATAAAGAGTCCCCAAATGTCCCCAACATTGATCCAGGTTTCGGGCTTTGAAACTCACAGGAATGTAATCTCCTCCCTATGGAGCTTCGTAAATCTTACTTTGCATGTGGGTCTCGCCTCGGGGGGCCTGGGCTTCAACTCATGTTTTGGGATCTAGGGTAAAGGGTTTAGGCTTCAGGGTTGCCCGTTTAGGGATGCACCCCAGATTTCAGACCTCAGCTCTGTAAGAGGAATCTCAAGCGACCATGCGCGAAAAACAAGCAACCAACAAAATGATACAACGTTAAACTGCCTTAAACCAGAACAACAAAACCTATTCAGAACAGACACTGCTTTGGCATTATGACAAAAGCAGTATCCCTGCTGGTTTGCTCTCCGTCCCTGGATCTCTGCCCAAACCCAGAGGGTCCATGTAGCTATATGGTGGATACTGGGGCTTTAAACTTAAAGTAGGTATATGGGAACCCCGTTGGGCCTTAAGTATATACCATATACCTACATGGACCCTCTGCCCAAACAATGGCCAGGCTCTGACAAAGATAAAGATGGCTCACTCGACGCCAATGCTACCCCCAGATTAATTAAGCGGATTCTGTAGCCTTGTTCAAGAAAGAACTCGCGACGCACGATCAGTCCTTTTTTGCCAGAGGGTGGTTTTCAAGGATATGGTCCGGCTATTTTACGTATCATATCAACATGCTAGAGGGTTTGCTTCAAAGGGCCTCTGAAGTTGGAAAAACCTCATGTACTTGCCTGGCTTTGGGGATTTGCGCTTCAAGGTGTTGCAAGGTTTAAGTGTTTCAGTTCGATGGGGTCTAGGCAAACAGGGATTGTCTACTAAATCCTTACAACTATGTGCTAACGTGGCAATCAACTTGACTCCCCACCTTAAACCCTAAACCCTACGTCCTAAACCCTAAACCCTATACGCTAAACCCGTCAGGGGTCTACCGTCAAGCGACAGATCCCGAACGCTGGCCGAGGGCTCACAGCCCTAGCGCATGGCAGACTTGACCGGTACAGGCCAACTCATAAGCACGGCTTCAGAGCGTCAGCCACAACACATACTTGAGTTCGTCGATCCCTCTTCTAGCGAGAGCGGATGCCTTCAATCGGAACGAGTTTCCCAAGGACTTGACGTCGTTTAGGGGATTCTTACTCGCAACCCTCTTCAGAACCGCCAATGCCTCACAGAGGCCCTCCCAGAGCCTGTGCCAAAAGAAATGCAGCAGGTTTTCTTCAGGTACTTCTCCTGGACACATTGTACGAGGGCCTGGATGACGCCAACATCCTCTGGACGCCGTTGCCAGACCTCTGCGGTAGGTCCGTTCCGGCCTTGTTACGGGTAGCCTTGCGGAGTGCTGCGTTGAGCTCAAGCCTTGCGAAGCGTGACAGCCTGTGTGTGACGCCGTGGGGCCCACTGCGTGAGCCGAATGCTCTGCCGAAGGTCTGACTGGCGTGTCTGTCTGGCTGAGGGGTCGGCCCTTTGCATCCTTGATTGACACTGGCCTCTGTGTTTGTAGCGGGAGCTGTTTGGCCACGCTTGCTTTGAC
>CAJNIZ010045865.1:16873-27487 GCA_905231905.1 Symbiodinium pilosum
TAAACCCTACACCCTAAACCATTGCGGAAAGCCATATCATCCTCAAAGCTATTGGCCCAGCGGCTGCCGAGAGCTACACGTGTCTCCTGGGCTGTGTTGACGCACAGTATCGAAGAAAATAATTCTATAATTTGAGTTTGGGGTGTCTTCCAATTGGGCACTTAGAAGCAATATCATTTGTAGTATAGAGGTCTTGCGGAAGTAATTGCATGTCTCTTGCGTACTTGGACCCTTACAGAAGAGAAGACCCGCGCAAAACCCTAAACCCTTAATTAGTTCTAAGCCGTGTTGAGTCTCAACTCCTAAACAATCGAGGGCCCCCTTATAAACCTCGAAATGAGATGAACATGAAATGGTAACGCCCACACGAAGGGATCCCGGACTGTTGGTGAGCACNNGCTTAGGGTTTAGGATGGTTTTGGGATTAGGGTTAACATAAAGGCTATTATCCTAGTACCCATGCAAGGGAATACTAATCCAAAACATATACTGTGAGGGATTAGAATACCACCTATCCCCCCCCAGAATTTGAGGAGCCAAGAAGGATCAAATAGGGCTCACATCTGGGGGGAGACCTTTGGGAGATAGCCTTTCGACCCCTTAAGGTTGCTAATTGCTTAGTTCGATGGTATAGAAGAAACCTACTTCACATTATATTTGAGCTGTAGTCTAAACTCNNNNCCCCTATAATAGTCCCCTCTAGAATACCCTATATAACCCCCTTTAAGGAATTTAGGCTACAGTCTGTCTAGGGATCGACTAGGGATCCTTCTCAACATCTTCCAAGCTTCTCTGTTGCCTAGTAGCAAGAGAGCCAGGTTCAGCAGAAAAATGGTGACAATGGTTGCCTTGCTCCACATGTTAGAGGTTTAAGAGTTTAGGATTTGGGGTTGAGATATAAGGGGGTTCCTCTACTACTCTTCTCTACTGTCACCGCAAAATTCCCCCTTGATCAGGTTTATCTAAAACTACCCTAAACCCTAAACCCTAACGCAAACCCTAAACCCCTAAACCCTATTTGAAGCTAATGAAGGGGAAGCCTAGGGACCTAGGGGGGCAGTATAGGGGAAGCAAATGTTTGCAAGCCCCCAAACATCAATCCCCTTGCAAGGAGGGGCCACTTGTTGTTGTTGTTGGAGTAGAATGAAGCTAAGATGGTGATACATCCTAAATTCGGCGCCATATAAGTATGATTATGCGACTAGGGGGCCCAACTCTGTAGCTAGCAGTGCCGGTTTAGGCTCTGCGGTTTCCAGTTTCGGGAAGATGGTTTGGGTGTTCCTGCATATCACGTGAAGGAGCACTATATCTGCTGTGCAGAGGTGTGCATGGAACATCTGTCCGACCTCTTTAATTACTCGCTTCCCGAACAGACCTCGGAAAAGCTAAGTACCCCAAAATTGAATAATGGGTCACGGGGAAGTTGGCACCAGGAATAATAGGGTCTAGGGTTTAGGGTTATTGGAGTGTAGGTTTTGGGAAGTATATGGTTATCAATTACTTGGACCCTCAAGCGCACGCAATGTGCTGCTACTGACGATGTCTTGCGTGTTGGGGAACTCGGTCAGGGATTGCAGGGAAATCGGATCGATTCCGTCTACACCCAGAGCTGGCACCCTAGAAAATGAAGATACGCAGTTGCTCAATGGAATAGTAATGAGCCGAAGGGTAGTAAGAATTTCCCTCGTTTGGAAAACAGAGAGTCCATTGACACTGGCTCTTTCACACTAATTGCCAAGCCTGAAAACGAGCCATGTTGGTATTGTGTTCTTTGAGTCGAAATTTGGGCGCGAGGTAGTTGAAATTTATCCAGTGACGCCAAGATTGGAGCAGGAAAGTCTGACTGGTTCGCCTCCGCACAGACCCTGCAACGTCAGAGATCTACCGCTTCCGGTGATGCAAGAATGGTTAAAGGGGGGTAGGAAGGCAGGTAGGACACCCAACGCTAGCTGGTTCTCCTCTGATTCAGAGGAGGGGCCACCTAGTTACATGACTGTACAGGTAACCTTCATAACCACACTTGATAGGCCGACACTGCCTGCGACGTGCCCAAGAGAGATTCGCAGCTTTACAGGTACATCTACTCAATTTGAGGTTCTTCATTAGCTACTTACAACCGCAGCGCGCGTTTGTGGGGCACCCTGTTCTCACGAGCTTGTTGCTCGTGGGGAACGAAGGAAGCTCTCCCTGTAGCAGCCTCATATGTTGATTGCCATTTTGTTGTCCATTCCTTCGTTCGCTAGATAAAAACCTAAAACCTGAGCCCAGTCACTGTTCCTACGGCACAGCAGGTGCGAGGAGAAAACGTACACGAGGGTACTGAATCCGTGGTGGACTCTGCAGCCACCAGAGGACCTGGTGGGCAAAGGCGCAATAAGTATCCCCCTATAATGGAGAATCAAATGGAAAAGAAAATGGAAAATGAAATGGAAACTGAGGGAATATAATTTAAGTTACTATATTGGGGAAACCCTATTATTTACTGTATAAGGTGTACCCCTAAAATGGGGACACAACAAAACTAAAGTAACCCTGCCTTAGATTTAAACCCACGTTTTTGTGTAGAATTCGCGGCTTGTAGGGTACGGCCTCAGTTTTATAGGAAATGCCACATGGATGCACTCTGAGAATAAATTACCCTATTGTTGAACGGAGCAGCTCGCACGACAGCCAATAGATGTTTGGAATGCTTTTCAGATCTGAGGTTCGAACCTCAAGAGCAGAAGAAGAGCTATAGTCTAGGCTCCTAGTATCCCGCTATAAACCCCTAGAATACTCTCTCCTATATCAGCCTCTATATAATCCCCCTTTGAGGAGTTAAGACAATAGCTCATATAGGGACCCCTAAACCCTAAACCCTAAAGCCCTAAAACCCTAAAACCCTAAACCCCAACCCCTAAACCCTAAGCACAGATTGGGCACAGGCCCTGGAACTGATGAAGAGCGAGTGTTGGGCCCTACACCGTGAAGTGTAATTGGGTACTGCCCCCACTCAGTAACAGTTGGGTAATAGTTATAGATGGTCATATATAGCCCTTAATAGGACCCCTAATATAGACTGTTACTGGGTGGGGGCAGTACCCAGGTTTAGGGCTTAAGGTTTGGGATTAAGGGTTTAGGGTTTAGGATTTAAGGTTTAGGATATAGGGTTTAGGGCTTATGGAGGATGAAGGGATTAGGGTCTAGAGTATCTAGGGCTTATGGAAATTTAATCCCAAGCCCTGAGTCGGTACATCCTCAACCCAAAACTCCGTTCGCGGACTCCAGTTGACCATGGCTAAGCCCCGCTCGTTTACCAAAACCAGAAGCCCCCTGACTCTAAACCCTAATCCCCCACAGCCTGAAACCCTGAAACCCTAAAAAACCCTCCTATTGTGGCCCGCTTTATCAACAAATGGCAGGCTAAGCCTAAAACCCTAAACGTGGAAAGAAGGCTACCAGATCCATGGGAAGATGCGGTCACGATGCCTATACTCACTAGCCCCGCCCCGACTCTCCAGCCCCCTGACCCGATAGTTGTTTAGGGTTTAGGGCCTCCATACATATGTCTTTAGGGTTTAGGCTCTAGGGGGAAGTAAACAACTATCTAAAATATACCTATAAGCATCCAAATCTCAGGATTGAGGGTTACACATATATATATATATATACCTGTACATATACATAGAAAAACAGCGCAGATTGCTGTGCATATACATACACATGCGATAGATACGCCCTGCACAAATGGGATCCCATCTCCAGGCTTCGTTCATGGTCCCCCAAAACGAACCCGCACTTGCACTCGAGAGACTTCCTAAAGGACCTGTATCTGTGCACGAGCGATACCCTGTGTACGATTGCTCTGTTGTTGCAGGAAGCGTTCCATGAGTTGTAAGTTTGGCTATCACAAGGCGTTACGTATCGCCAGAAGCTAGAGGTCCTATAAGCTGTAGTTCTGAATTTATACACAGAAACCCAAAGCCCCAAATCCTAAAACCTAGCCCGCTCGTTGCCTGTCTAAGGGGCTCCCTGATTGCAGAGGTTTGAGGATATACGGTTTAGGGTGCAGCACGTCTTCCCCAGAGGGTCCAAACAAATGGCCCAAAGCAAGTACTATCTATACACTACAAGGCCCCCGGTAGGTGATTTTTGTAGACTTGGATCAGGTTGAAGCCTCTTAAGCCTATAACCTTGAAGCCTAGACAGGCATGGATCAAAAGCAGGGCGGCTCCCTGGGTTTAGGGTTCGGTGCAGGCATCTGCATTAAGCTTTGTGGTGGTCACGCTTGGGCGTTTAGGGTTTGGAGTCAAATTGCACTTTACCCATGCACCGTCCTAAGCCGAGGGAACTGAATCATAACCCCCTAAACCCAAAGACCCAAATGCCTGAATGCTACACTGCACCCTTGACTTCGTTTAGTGTTTAGGGTTTAGGGTCTTTGGCTGAGCCAGCCCCGATGGGCTGTATCTACACCCAATCCAAAACTGGGTCCTGGATGTGCTGCCATGTCATGGTGTAGCGAGAGAGAAAGAAGGACGACAACAGTGCAACACATGGCCCAAATCGCGGAGCTTTCGAAGTAGAGGAGCCATAGTCTAAACTCCGAGTATCCCCGTTAATAAGCCCTGTAGTAGTTCCCTATATAATCCCCTGGATAACCCCCTTAAAGAGTTTAGATTATTGCTCAGATGATGTCACTGCTGCGCGCCTTCTCCCTCTCCTTCAGGAAAGTTGCCATTGTCGAATTCCTGTACCCTAAACCCTAAACCCTAAAACAGGGGCTTGGCTTCAGAGCTCTGGCGATCCCAGCCTGGGGTAATATTAGGATTTAGGGCCAAGTTTAGGGGTGGGGTTATATGGGGACAAAGGAAAAGAACATGGAAACTACTATTTAGGGTCTAGGGTGTATTCGGGTTATGTGGGGATAGTGGAAAAGAAAATGGAAACTACTATTTAGGGTTTAGGGTACTACTATTTAGGGTTTACGGTTTAGGGTGTGGGGTTATATGGGGATAATGGAAAATAGAATGGAAACTACTATAAGGGGTTATATGGGGCATATGGGGATCTGATTCCAAAGGTCGGTAAAAGCAGGAAAGGAACCAAGCTGTACCTGGGTTGTGGCTTACTTGCAAGCGTATGGGTAGTTATTGTTGGGTTGAGAACCTAACCAAGGGGACTGATAACGCCGCTTTTAGAACGACGATGCATGCACCTTCAAGAAGGGTTTAGGGCTCACAGCTTATCCCCTCCTTTGCGATGCTTGTAGGCTGAACACATTTCACGGTGACGCAGCTGGGTTAGGGTTTAAAGCCCTGAGGACCAGATCCAAGGCATTTGGGGTTTAGGCTTTGGGGTTTGGGGGTTCGGTATGGAACACCGAATGCAGAAGCCTGAACCCCTGAACCCCTAAACCCTAGAACCTAAATACAAATAACAAGCTGACTTTGGGGGTCTGTTTTGATTTTGTTCAGCGTTATACGGACCCTAGGACCATCACATGGGTAGTTATCCCTTGTCAACCCCAATAGATCGGCTCAGTTCTTATTCGTTGTTCATGTGGTTTCCATTTGATTCCCAAAGCTCTTAACCCAAAAGTCTTGCCTACCCCTGTGGACCTTTAATTGGGTTTGGGGTGTATATACAAGGCTTTAAGGGATCACAATATTGATTGATATTTATTCGGATTCTACATTACGCATTTCTCCAGTGAGCGTTTAATGTCTAGGCAGTTCGGAATACTGACTACAGAATATATGGTAGTTGGCAAAAGGGTGCCCCTAATTTTGGGAAACGCCCATATCCCTACCCTTGAACGACGGGTCCACGTTGAGTAGGTGCGATCAAGTTCCATTTCCTTTTCATTCCACGGACTCCGATGCCTGGGTTTAGGGTAGGGTTTACTGAACCCTACCTGAACCCCAACAGTAGGTAGAATAATAGCCTTTTGGGCTGTATTTAGGTTTTTTGGGCGATTATGTTACCTACTTTTGGGGTCCAGGTAACCCCTAAACAACAGTTTCCATTCTCTTTTTCCCTGCTATTGCATTTCTCATAAGGACCGCCCAAAATACAGGTGTAATCCCCCACCTATCCGTAGGATCCCTAGCATACCCTGATTTGAGGACCTCACCCTAAACCTTAAACCCAAAATCCTGAACCCTCCTATATTGGGGTAATGGAAAAGAATATGGAAGCTACTGTTTAGGGGTTTAGGGTCAAGGGTTTAGGGCTTCATGATATAGGTAATTACCCAAAAGCGGAATTTTGAGGGGGTCCCTGGTCCTCGTCCACTGTGGAGGCTCCAACCTCAATTTTCTGGCAGGGTTTAGGATTTGGGCCGGGGTTTAGGGCGTCGTGTTGCGCGAAGGCTGGAAATAAAATCTGGAATTGGCGCCGCAACACACACAGGGGTGTGGAAAACCCTGATGAGCTACGTGCCCACACCCTCGTGCCAAACGCCCTAACCAACCCCAGACTTACAGACAGTAGAACATCCATCTGCTCTAAACCCTAAACACTAAACCCCAAATAGTAGTTTACATGTTCTTTTCCATTATCCCTCTGTAACCCCAATATATACCACACTATACCACAACCAAAACTCTGGCCAAAAGCCACAACTTGACTGCGCATACAACTCTTGTACCTGTATAATAGTAGGTTTATGGGCTGCACCCGTTATAGATCTACGCAAAGCTTATGGAACAGTAAGCGCACACATAGGCAACTGGGCTGGTGGGGTGACAAACGCCTTCATCAGATTCCTACTCCAACCTATAAACGATTAGGACATAGCCGTGGAACCCCAAACGCTAGACCCGGCAAACCGCAAAGCCCCAAACCACATCATGCCTCACGCCCAAAACCTAAACTCCAAAGCCCTAAACCTTAAACCCCTAAACCATCAGCAAAAGCTGCCTGGCCCGCCTAACCTCTAAGCAAACCCCAGCCCGGCCACGGGCGTCAAGTCCTGGGAGGGCGTCCTGCCAGTATCTTTGCCAGCCGACGGCGAGGAAAAGCCGGAGAGCCACGGCATGTTGTGTAGGGTTGAGGGCTTAGGGGTTTAGGGTTTAGGGTTTAGGGTTTAGAGTCTAGGGGTTTTAGGGGCTTACTTTTTTTTTTTTTGGGGGGGGGGGTGTTGGGGTTTCGCATGAGTTTGTAACAAAGCGGTGTGTGGCTTAGGGTCCAAAGTCCAAGTGTAGGGTTTGATACTTGCTTGGAATGCGCTCGGAATGTAATCCTAATGTAGATCCCTAAGAAGTTGAAGATTATATAGGGATAATGGAAAAGAAAATGGAAACTCACCGTGTGAAACAAGCCCTTGGGGCCCTGGCTTGCGAGCCGCACACGCTGCGAGAGGTTTAGGGTTTAGGGTCATTGATTCAGAAAAATGAGGCACTACCAGTAGCCTTCGGGATACTAAGCGTTCAGGGCTGTGGGATACCTGTAACCTCAACTATCTACGGCTTCATGGGATATACCTACTAATGAGAAGGTAACTGCTAAGAAACCATATAGGTGATTTGGGTTAGGGGTATATCGTAATTAGACTTACATAAGTGTAAATCGGCGAATGTCTAGCGACATCTCAATGAAGATGAACTACGAGGATTGCTAGGGATGAGTATGGCTCTTCTGGCACTATAGTATCACTCGGGAACCTGCCACTTAGGAACAGCGGACTTATCCTGCTCGGAATTTATGAGCTGTAGTCTAAACTCCTAGTATCCCGCCTAAAAACCCCTATAGTAGTCTCCCAACCCCTATAAGTAAGGAACAGGCAGAGTCTGAGCATTGGGTTTCCCGTGTCCATATTTCCAGGCTTTAGATCGTCAGACCTGAAGACTGAAACGTTTTGGAGCACCACAGATGCAGTAAGTCATCGGACGAGAATATGCCAAGTTTTGGTAGAAGAGAAAATATGTGTATATGACATATATATATATAGTGTAGAGTATATATGTGCATGATCATAAAAATCATCCCAATGATGCCTCCAAGTGTTGCCTTCTTCTTATTATTATTGGATGGCGGAAATCTTGCCCCACCGTCTATGGCGAGAAGATACACTATTTCGGCAGTGGTGAACGAATGTCCTCCATCCATGCCAAGCAACTGCTAGACCCTGAACCACAAATCTTGTACCCTCTGCATCCGAGGAAAACCCAAGACCTGATGATGGTTGTTGCAGTGTTGCATCAGAATGTCCAAGGCTCGTATAGGGTTTAGGCTTTAGGTCCTTCACGGCCCCGAGGAAAACCCAAGACCTGATGATGGTTGTTGCAGTGTTGCATCAGAATGTCCAAGGCTCGTATAGGGTTTAGGCTTTAGGTCCTTCACGGCACCAGAATCAACCCTAAATCCTGTGCTCCGAACTTCATAGCTTTAAGCCCGGAGCCCTGCCTGGACCCCAAAGTAGGCCCCAAAGCCAGGAAGAAAGTCACAATCAATTGCTCCTTATGAACCATGGTCTAAACCCCTTAAAGCAGGCTATATGAGGGATTATATAGGGGACTACCATAGCGCTTATCCAGGGGGATACTAGGAGTTTAGACTATGGCTCATATTCTTTGGGCTACCGGAATCCTAAACCCCAAACCCCCAAACCCTGACACCTTAAACGTAAACTATGTACATCCCAAACGACCCCTCAAGTCCAAACCCAACAACCTTATCACAAGCATGAGAGATGCCTGCACGAAGTCATGGCCAGCGGGATGTGTGGGATGTGTGTGATGTGTAACCTGAAGCATTGATGATCAATAGGATCCCTCTAGACTACAGGTGCCAAAGGTATAGGGGTTATAGAGGTTTAAGGTTTAGGGTTTGGCGCCTAGGGTTAACAAAAAAGCTTCGGCAACAAACAGCTGTTCACTGTCAAGTTCCAAGTCAGAAGCCCCAAACCCCAAACCTTGTACCAACAAACCCCAACGAATCTAGAAAGAGACACACTGGTGGGCCCAGTGATTTCTGACATTCGTCATCCTAGCCCAAGTAGCCCTAAACCCTTAATCCTGCACCCTGATCCTAAACCCTAAACCCCAAACCTACCCTGCTTATTGCGTTTATGCCAGTGCCCTGCCCGACGAATACAAAGCGACCTTCATCTCAGTGGCCCTTTCCGGGGGCTTCGTGTTTAGGTTTAGGGTTTAGGGGGCGTAGGGTTCATTACATTGATAGTCAGCATATTCAGCACTCTTTTGTTTGGGCGGAAATCGTGCGATTATCCGGGTCGAATCCGAAAATGTACCTTCAAGCGTAACTCTCACTTCTTTTTCCACTGCTGCTACGATTATTCTTACCGCTAGCCCTACTGCTAGTCATACTGCTACTACTGCCGCTACTATGATGAAGATGATCCTACGCCTTAAATCCAGATCCCTGATATGCTTTAGGCTACCGTACGGTAGTTGATCAACATTCATAAGTCCTAACCCGTAAACCCTATACCCTAAACTCTGAACCCTAAACTCTAAAATCCTAAGCCGTGTTCCTGAGATGGCCATTCCCCAAGAATGATTTCCCCCTAAGGCCTACAGGGTTCAGGATTTCGAAGAACCCGAAATAGTGTCCTCAACGGACCTTCAAAGAAACCCGCATGCAGGGTCAATCAATGGAGGCTGAAGGTTGATATATATATATATATCATATATGTAAGGGCTTGGGGTTTAGGATTTAGGCTTTAGGGTTGAGTTGAGGGTGCTGGGCTTGTCGTTTCATGGGTTTTTGCGTATTCAGTGTCCACCTAGACTGGGTTGCTGTTGAAGAAACAAAAATCAGCTACCATAATATGGTAAACGGTGGGGTTTCCTGATTGTAGTAATTTAATTCAAGTTCCTGAACTGCAACCCAGTGGACCCCTATTGGAATTCTAATGATGCATTTTACTACCAAAAGACCAGATGTATCGTCCATTGTCATGGGTATTTTGGGCTTCTAGGTAGGCCTTGTACAGCTTCTTCAAGCGCTGCAAGTGGCCTGTTTTTTTCTGGGTAAGGGGGTTGGCCTGGTCCAACATGGATCACCCAAATGTCTGATAAGTTGAAAGTTAAAGCACAAAAAAACACCCTAGAACGCAGACCTTATAAACCCTAAACCTCCCCGCGCACAAATGCTGCATGGCAGTTTGCCAATGTTGGAAAGCCCTAGCATCTTAAGGTCTATATTGGGGTACTCTTTTTAGGACACTAAACACTAAGCCCCAAACCAAAGTTTGGGAAACTAAATCCTAAACCCGAATTAAACGTATTTGGGATAACTAAACCCTAAACCCTAAACTGTGACCATGTTTTTGGGATACCTACACCCTGAACCTAAGAATGCTTCCCCAGCTGCTGACATTTGCCGAATCGGGGATGGCGTTCTTGGCGGTAGGTACGCCATCTGAGGCATCATGGCTTTCGAACTAATGTTGAGGGTTTAGGATTAAGGGTTTAGGGTTTAGGGTTGAGGCTGAGGGCTTAGGATTGAGGGTGTAGGTTTAAGGGTTGAGGGTATGTAACTGTGTGCGCACGGTGTGTATGTGCGTGTGTGTGTGTGCGTGTGCGTGTGCGTGTGCGTGTGCGTGTGCGTGTGCGTGTGCGTGTGCGTGTGCGTGTGCGTGTGCGTGTGCGTGTGCGTGTGCGCGCG
>CAJNIZ010045865.1:27587-42711 GCA_905231905.1 Symbiodinium pilosum
GTGTGCGCGCCTTTTCTTTAGAGTTAGGGGGCGCGCAGACTATCGTGCGCTAGCGTAGCTCTATCATCCCGCCCCAGCCACCCAAACTATTCTCGATTAGGGTTTAGGGTTCCTGCTGCACGCCGCCGAAATCTAAGCCTAGTCCTTGGACCCTTAGGGCCTTTATAAACTTGTAACTTCGGAATCCCCCCCTTCCAGGATCCTCGGGGAAGTAGGTTCTAATGCGTATAGGGTGTTGCACCGTCGACTTTAAGGTGGGCATCTGGAGAGTGTCGGCAGGGCCTTTGGGACGTAGAGTAATTTGCAACAAAAACTCCTCCTGAAGGGTTGGTAGGCTTTCTTGCCTTGTGCTTGCAGAATGCACCCAAACGGAAGGCCCTAAAGACCTCACTGGCCCTCAGGCGGGCCAGCAGGATGGCATGGAAACCCAGCGTGGCAACTTTTAGATGGACGATAGTCTTTGTAGGCTCCTTCTGGGTTTGGGTTTAGGGTTTGGGGTTTAGGGGTTTAGGATTTGGGGCTTAGGGTTTAGGGGCCCTGTGGACCAGCATAGGTTCCCCATGCAACCTATTTGCTGCTCGGAATACCTGACAACCCCTTTAATGGGTTGTTTAAGTCAAGAGACTTATGGTAAGTCACCATGCTATGGGGGTTCCTCTATTCTAGTAACTTGGTTTTAGGCCCTTAACAGCAACAGAGTTTATAGCGCGGTCTATCTATGCTCACGGAAAGAATCTACCAGCAGCTTGCGTATGTTTGGATACACTGCCGGATAATTCTGGATTTCCTAACCACCCGCACCTAAACAATCTGCAAGGGTTCAGCCTAAGCCCGAAACCCTGAACCCTAAACCCCAAGCCCTGAACCCTAAACCGCTGAGTTAAACATTACTAGGGCTATTTCAGGGCGAAGCTTGGAGTTAGTGTAGGCAGGGGACTCGAACCCATAAGATAAACCCTCCGGCAACTCAAACTTAAACCCTAGACCCTAAACCCCAAACCCTAAACTGAAATATCCGGTCGTTGGTTAAGGCTAGAGCCCCAGGTCTCCGGCATCCTAAATCCTGAACCTTACCCGGCCAAAAGACCATACTATACCAGGCTTTTGGGCTAGTTTGAGCCTTATAGGGTTTAGGCTTTAGAGTTTAGAGGTTTCAGGGTTTAGGATTTCCAGGGCATGAACCCACCTGGATCTTCCACTGTCGTTCCTTTTGGGCTTGGGTATGGATGTGGGGTTCGGATTCTAAAAGGGACCCTCCAAGAAAAGTATTATGCGGAAAGTTCTACACAAACACTACGTAAATCCGAAAACCTTAAGCCTTAACCCTGAACTATACACCCTAAACCCTAAACCCCAAGCCATAAAGCCTAAACCCCAAACCTTAAACCCCAAACCCTGAACCCCCAAACCTTAAACCCCAAGCCTCAAACCCTAAACCCTAAAGCCCTAAAGCCCTAAACTCCGAAGCCTAAAGCCTAAACCCAGCCCTGATAGACCACATCAGCCAGGAAACCTCAGGAAAAGCTTGGACTTTGGTTGGTTGTTCTTGGTGTAGGGTTTAGGGTTTGGGGCGTTGAGGCTTCAACTTTAGCATGCTACCTGTTTCAGTAGACCTCCTAGTCAATGGACCTAAACTTATAATTTGGATACTGCACCCACCCAGTAACAGTCTACAATAGGGCAACATTACGGGCTCTCTCTCTCTCTCTCTACATATGTATATACATATATGTCGTTTCTTTGACACGGAATTATGATCCAACTATTGCGGAAGTACCCAACTTATGATTGATCTGGAAAGTCTCGGCTAAATTTGGCTATACTGAGTTATAAGTACAGCATATTTACATAAAGTTATACTGACCCATGGACCTCCAAGTACCCGCAAAAGAAACAACCCCTTTACACCCCCATGTCATTAAGTCTTAGTCTCCAGTCCACGTTTCATGTTTCTTGGCTTTTGGTTCTCCACTACCTCTACGTACACTCTGACACTCTGAAACCTTGGAAAAACCTTTTGATTCACCCTCCCCGCACCACCTGTAACCCTTACCCTAAGGGTCCAAGGACTCAAATATTGGGGTTGTAGGGCCCAAATACTATAATCTGAATGGTATTTGGGACCTAAGGCCCTAATATTTGGGTCCTTAGACCCTTAGGGTAAACGTTAAACCCCAAAACCTCTTGGTAAGTTTCAAGGCCTGCCTGCTGCAGCTGATTCGACGGTGAGTATACACGGGGGTAAGCCGGAGCCTTGCTGTTGTTCAAAAGGCCTTATGGTCCCCCTTACAGGGAGGGGCCCCCTAGTTACATAACTATACTGTACTTATAAGTCCTATAACTGCACTTTATGGAACTTATAACCATAGTTATCCGAACTTATAAACCAACTGATTATAACGAGGGGGCCCCTCCCTGTAAAGTATATAGAACAAGGCTTTGGGTATACTAGAATTAGTTCCATATACGCCATATTCTATCTACTGAAGGGGGACTATAAGTTTATACCCTATATGCAGTCTGGGATTCAAGGGTTATGTTTGGGATTTAGGGTTTGAGGGTTTAGGATTTAGGACTTAGGATTTGGTTGAGGGTTTGTAGCCGGAGGCTTTGGCGCCAAATACGCTGATAAAGGTCTTTATGCCATGCTCCAGGGATGCAAAGCCAAGGGTACAAACCCCAAGAGTCGAAACCCTAAACCCTAAACCCTAATAGAGAGGATAAGTCCAAGAGTTGTCGGTTGCCGCTTCCGGTTTGGGAAGTTGCAAGTTTTGGGTTTTAGTGGTGGTTCCTTGCGTTTACCACCAATTTGCGCTTGGGAAGGGGGCGGGGGCTGAGTAGCTGGTAGGAGGCTTTGCAGATTTAGCGTTAGGGCTTTCGGGGGCTTCAGGCCAGGCGCAGTTGATCAAGCACGACGCTGCCCTAAACTCTGAACACCATGATGAGTGTAGGGTTCGGGAGGTTCAGTTCGGCCTGCGGTTGCTTCATGGGCCATAGGCTCCCCGTAATTAGTCCGAAAAACTCTAACTATCCCTGAATAACCCGAGTTACTGGGGAAGCTCGGGGGTGTGATATAGCGGGGTTGTGGGGGAACCCGTGAGGTATCAGAGCTTACATGCCCTAAGGGTCCAAGGACTCAAATAATGGGATTTTAGGGCCCAAATACTATAATCTGCATGGTATTTGGGACCTAAAGTCCTAATATTTGGGTCCTCAGACCCTTAGGGATGCTTATGCTTGCGAACAATTGCTGAGGTCTGGGGTTGAGGGCTGGTGTTGTTCAATTTAATTCACGCCGGCGCTTCTTCCTACAAGAGCAGCCTGCCAGAAATAACTGGAACCCCAAACCCCGAACGGAGAAACCACAACAAGGGAAGACAGGGCTCTATTATTTATAAGGAGATTTGGTTAGAATGAGAATAATAACAACAAGACCAACAAGCAAGCAAACGGCAATAATAGCAAACACCAATTACCAACGACAAAAACAATAGCACTAACAACAACTATAGTAGTAATTGCAAACCCTAAACCCCAAAAACTAAACCCCAAACCCTGGATAACAAAAACAACTAGAAAAAGTGCATCTCTAAAGGGAGCCTGCACGTACTGGGTAGTCTCCGTTGGCTTGGGCCTCAGACAGTGACTCTATGGGTTAAGGAATTAAGGGTTTAGGGCTTAAGCTCTAGGGTTAAGGGCTTAGAGTCAAGGATTTCGGTTTAATTAGGGTGCAGGATCTAAGGCAGTTGGGGTGCCCATTATGTACTCCATGTTTGCTTTAGCAGTCGAGACCCTGCCTTAATCAACAGGATTTACATGTACAGATTTGCAGAATACTGTAGTCCCAGCTAGATTTCCAGATTTTCACGACATTTCAATTCCAGAATTCCCGAATTCCAGATTCACAGGGCACCATAATTCCAGAATTCGCGATTTGCAGGCCCTAAATTCCAGACTTGAAGTTCTGGAGCTATTAGTGTGGTTGGGCCCCCACCAACTAATAGTGGTATACTAGGAGTATATAAGGACCTTAATATGATTACCATTACCTCTTGTGGTCACTATTAATGGGTGGAGGCCCCACCTAAGCTAGAAGGTCGTAAAAATCTGGAAGTCTGGAAAGTCAGGAACTCTGGGATTTGGGAATTCTGAAATTCTGGAATTATGAGTCTGGAAATCTAGAGGTCTGAAATATTTTGAAATAGTACGCCAAACATTCTACGTTTCACCGCACGGTCCATGCTTTTAGATCAAAATGCGATTTTTGAGGGGGGTAGCATTGTACATATAAATACATATGCATATATATATATAAGATCTGTCATGGGGAATGTTTGATATCCGGGGCTGGGCGGATGTTCCATATTAGTAAGAAGGGAGTGGGATCTATAGGATCGGGTCACTCTCAGAGAGCCATACCGGCACAGGGGTCTGGGTAAAAAACAACCCTAAACCCTAAACCCTAAAACCTCTTGTAGACTTCAGGGCCCAAAGTCAGAGATAGCTGGATACGGCCTTCATTAGGTGCCCCACATAAACATGTGGAAGTTTCCCTAAATTTATGTTCCCAAAATGGGGAAATTTATATAGGGCCCCGTACTATAATAGGAACCTAAATATAGGACCCCGTATTAACAGTAATTTAGGACAATCCCCATGTATCTACGTACGGCAGCTGCTGCAGAAGAACGTGCGGCCTGTGTTGTTTAGCGGTACTGGGGTGCCATGAACGTTTGGGTTTAGTGTTTAGGGTTTACGTGGCCCTTCCAGGAAGAATTTCGAGTTCAAAGGTTAGAGCATTGCCCCCACCCCCGCGCCTCCAGTAGTGTGAGCAAAGTTAGGAAGGGGGACTTCAAAGAAATTCCTTCCTTCCTTTGGCGCGAGACACACATACACAGCCATAAGCCATCATAAGCCCTACTTGGAGGGTCACGGGGACCCGGTAAGTAGGTTAATAATCCCTGTAACCCATATAGTAACCCTACTTCTCCCCCTTGCTAAGTTCCCCCGACCCTCCAGGTAGACTCAAGAGACTAGAGGAAGCCTTGGCGGGTGGGGGTAAGGTTTGGGGTAGTGGCCTGACTACAGCAAGACAAGATCCAACCCTGCGTATCCCTATGTATCCCTGTATATCCGCATTATATCGATCTATAACCCCATAATACTCTCAAGTTATGAACTCTCAACCTTGAAGTGGACAGGCGACAGCTTGAGATCTCTATCTTGTAGCACTAACTATTTGAAGTACTTTCAGAAGCTGAAGTTGCGCAAGTTCACATGAACTGCCATTCAGGGGTGAGGTAAGGTGGTTGTTGAATTTTGACCACCAACAGAGCTAGTTCATGCTGAAGACCTGCAGCCCGGCATTGAATAGCTCACAGAAAACTATCCTAGATCCTAAGCCATAGGAATTTTATCTACAAAGACAGTAACAACTTAGACCAGCGATATACTTATGCCCTGAAACAGGAAAGCATGAGTAGGGGCATGAAGTCCGGATAGCTTTACTTCATAAGTTGCTCCGTACTCCCTAAACCCTAACCCCTAAGCCCTAAATTAAGGCTTGTCATACTCTGACACTTCAACTTCAAGACAAATGAAGCCCAGAAGCCCTGCCAGCCCTAATCGCAAATCGCAAAACCTTTGATCTCCCCGAACCGGCCTTCCTCTTGAGGAGGGAATGATGGAAATCTAGGGTTTTAGGGTTCTGGGTTTAGGATTTAGGGTTTAGGGTTCCGGGTTTAGGATTTAGGGTTTAGGGCTCAGGGTTTAGGGTTCAGGGTTTAGGGTTCAGGGTTTAGCCCCATGACTCCCCTCGTCCCGGAGGGTCCAAGTATCCAATTCGTGGAGCTTTAGGATCCTGAGTACCCTAACCTGCAGGGTAGTTGGGATCTAAAGCCCTAATCGTTGGGTACGGGCGTAAAACCTAAGCGTACAATAACCCTTACCAGCACCGAGCGGCGTCAGAATTGGATTGGGGCAAGCTCCACTTGTCATCTGGAGGCGTAGATATTAGGGTTTAGCGGTAGAGATCGGAGGCTCAGGATAAGGGGTCCGGGCTTAATGGAGGTTGTCGATCCTTGCAGAGTGGGTCCTCTCAGGTAAAAGTTCAGTTGGGTAATAAAGCACTCCTAAGAAGGATTAGTTTAGGTATGGGTCCGTCTAAGTTGTAGGTATGTATATATATATATGTGTGTGTAGAGTCATGTAACTAGGGGGCCCCGCCTTGAAAAACTCGGCACTTCACACGTTGAGGGTCTGTGTTTTGGACCTGAGGGTTCAGTGAAAGAAGGAAACCCCAACGTTTACGGTCAAGGGGTTCCAGTATACCCATGACATGGTAACTTGATCTAAGTTCCTAAGCAGACCAGCCACTGCTGCTTGTAGCATTAGTGCAGATTGCTATGCTGACGTAGTGTTGCTTTCTGCTGCTGCTGCGTTGCTGCCGCCACTACCATGGCTGCCGCTCTTGGCCCTGCTGTTGCTCTTATTGGACAACACAAATGCCCTAAACCCTAAACCATATAAACCCTAATAGGGCGCTGTTTGAGTCCCGGCGTGTACGAAATCATTCCTGGACGGAATGGGGGAGATCGAGGCCTACCGTGGACGTTTGTTGTTCGATCCCTCAAAGATGTTTGTCTCCAAACTGCAGAGGTACATTTTGTCAGACAGCGTTCATGACTTGGAGGGTCTGAATACTGGAAAAAATCAACAGACGGTGGGAAGTATTGCAGGCTAAACCCTAAACCCTAAACCTTAAACCCTAAACCCTAAACCTTAAACCCTAAACCCTAAACCCTAAACCGTTAACCTTGTAACATTTAAATGCACTGGGCCAAAGTTGGGCTTGAAAGATGCAGCTACAGACTGACGATTCATGAAGTATTACACTGCCTTGCGCGCCACTGGGTTTAGGGTTTAGGGTTTACCTGGACCCCAAAAGTAGGTAAAATAATAGCCCAAAACACCTAAAGATAGCCCAAAAGGCTATTATTCTACATAGTTTTGGGGTTCAGGTAGGGTTTAGGGCTGAAAGACTGTCATTCCCAGAGCCATACTTCAAGAAAAGTCCCGCTGACCCAACTTTTCTTGCCTTGACAGTCCAACATGTACAAGGAGAAGACCCTTGTATAAAGGGTTACTGCGAAGTAACTTAAGTTCCTTAACAGCAACCCGGTTTAGTATGGCCACAATTCCCCGAAGTTGCGCTTATCGGACTAGATGTAGAGATCAAGAACAACCCAAGCCATGTCTGACTCCTAGGATTCCTAGACGCTACATTTCCCAAGAACAATGTCACCCTAGAAGCCCAGTTATCAAAATAGTAGGTTCCCGGGCTGCAGGTTATCTAGGTTCAAAAAATACGCGAAGTGTGAGGAACAGTAATCGATGTGTAAACCCTACCTGAACCCTGAACCCAAACCTTGGGAATTGTTGAAAAGCTCTGATACACAGACCCCCCCATGGAGGACACGCCTTTTCGTGACGAATGCCCCAAGTTCATCACTTCAAGATAGAAGCCATGCATTGGTAACCCTACAACCTAAACTCTTAAACCACAACCGTAAACCCGCTGGTACGGATCCTATTAACGGAATCATGTGAATGAACCCAGTAACAACAACCCTCTTATAAAAACCTGCACAATTCACAACCGTACATGCGAATGCTCGACCCTAGACCCTTCAAAGCTACACCCTAAACTCTCCAGAAGCTTGGGGCCGTGCATCCGGTGCAAAGTATTGTGGGATGAGAGGTCCTGATCCCATCCTTGGAGCTATTTCCATAACCCTAGGGATCCCACTAGCCCAAGGTAGAGTTTAGGGTTTAGGGCCCGAAGACTTGGAGGTTTACGGTAAGGGCTATCACCTGCTTCCCCGAAATCCATACTATAATTCCTACTTCCAAAATCCCACGTACCAGTTGTTGGGTACTTGGATCATCTGGGCTTGAACTAAGCCAGGAGGGTTCGGGGTTCAGTGATTACGAGGACAGCAGGATCTTACTGCACCCGTTCAGGGCTCAGAGTTTAGTGTACCGGGTTAGAGAGCGAAGATAGAATATTACCCGGCTATAGCTGGGCCAAGAATGTTCAGGGCTCACCAGTGAATGAAGTCGTGTACCCCCCAAGACCGCTGAACCCCTAATCCTGAACCCTAAACCCCGAAGTCCTGGACCTTAAGTTTCGTGCCTGGACTGTGGGAAGCATGCCAGAAATGGGTCCAAGCACTCAAAACCACCCCAATAGACATACAGAGGCTACAAGGGCATGTAGATAAGACATGCTCGGGCAACAAGTATGTACGAGACTCACGAAACTAGTCGGCTACACTCTGCGTGAAGGTTGGAGAATTTACAGGATCTGAAGGTATATCAAATGCTTTTGTTGGTTTTGGTTATGGGTATATAAATGTATATAGGCTTCCCTAGGAATATCGGTGAGAAGTATACCAGTGCATCTATATATATATATCTGTATATATATATACATGTATATCTACATGTGTTGTCCACTTTGGTGCACCACAAATGAAACCATGGCCCATATAATTAGCAACCCACTGGGTTTAGGGTTTGGGGTTGAGGTTCAGGACTTAATGCTCGACAAACTACATCTCATCCCTTGTCTAGGATTTGGGATTTCGGGGATTGGGATTAGGGTTTATGAGGTCTCTGATCAGGTACATGAGACATTAAGGGGCAAGGATTGCTTACCTTTTGGGGAGGGGCTTGCTATCCAGATACTGTTTTGCGGTTTAGGGCCGATCAGCTCCCTTTACAACAAACAAGCCGCTGCTGTACTTTGGTCCTTCAGAATATGCGTGTATCAGAGTTGGGTACTCCCAGTTTGAATTTCACTCTCCGTGTTTCCATCCATGTTAGGTATGTCATTGTGCTGTATATCTCCCATATAACCTTGAGTTCTAGTATTGCTCGGGGTGTGATTGTAGGCGAGGGGATTAACACCTGAAAACCAGAAAGCTACATCCTAAAGCACCAAACACTAAACCAAAAACCCTAAATCCTGAAGATTGCTAATTACATGAACCAGACAAGCTGTTGCATCGCAAGCGCATGGATGAAACCCAAACTTGGACCGCCAGACCTTACAAGGTTTTAGGCTTCGAGGGTTTGAGGGTGGGTTTAAGGGTTTTAGGATATAGGGTTGAGGTTTTCGGGTTGCAAGCCCCCCAAATCCATTCAGTCCAAGCGTCACTGAGTAGTTGTGGCCCATTGATCCCTGAAGGGCCTCGCAGAAGGATTTGGTAGTTTCCACAAGTACTTGGAGGCCCATGGGACTTAGTAACCACCTATAATTGGGATTAGAACCCTACTTATAATTGGGGTAACCCCTATAAGCCCATTTAGGGGGATTATAATTAGGGTTATAAGCACAGTTATAAGTGTTTACCAAGTCCCATGGGCCTCCAAGTAGGGTGGACCCGAACATAACCCTAATATACGCTCTAACCCTCATAATGAGGACCCACCAAAAGTGCCCCTAAACCCTAAACCCTATATTTTGGGAAACTCCCGTTTGCGAGGTCAGGGGCCTTGCTAGAATGTACAAAGCTGCAGAAATGCTTCGCTTCAGATGCTGAGTAGGATGAAGCCTCTTGCGCAAGCAGGTACCAATGAAGGCAGTGATAGACGAGCCCCTAACCCCTAAACCCTATCAGCGCTAAACCCTAAACTCTAAACCCTACGCCAACTGTGCGGAGGTTGCAGCCAGGGGGCAACTCACCTTACTTGAAGCAGTGCAACCCGTTGTTTAGGGTTTAGGGCTAAGGGTTTAAAAGTGGATAAGGATGAGCACAATGAAGGGTACTACATTAAACACAAAAGTAAGGTGATGTGCAGCGCAAAGCGCTCAATGAGGAAGTTGGACATACCCTGAACCCAAACAAAGAAACATGTGGACTTTAATTACCACAACCCCTGAGATAAGGACCCTATAACTATCACATGACTGCAACAGGGTCCTCATAGTAGGGACTGGGATTACTAAAATTCCCGTAGATAAAGCCCTGCAACTAGGCAACCTGGTTGCAAGCAAACTCGAAGCCTGCAAGCAGTAACCGCAAACTGAGTAGTGCGCCTTGGTGGTTGAACCAACTACATTCATATTCTTGAGTTAGAATACTATACTCAAGGAGGACATAATCTTGACTATATTGGGAACTACTATCCAAAACCCCAAACCCCAACATTGCTCTATGTTGGGGACAACAGGAGCCCCATCTAAAATACTACCTACATAGCTCGTACATCATCATAGCTTCTACGCTCATTTCCCACTCGATTCCGGATCTTTCGGGTACCCTTACAAGCCCCACAAACCCTCAACCCTAAACCCTACAAGCTATATCTTAGGAGGACCGCCCACCCAGTAATAGCGACTGTAAGGGATAATAGGGATTATATTAGGGTCCTCTTATATTCCTATTATACCACGATTACAGGGTGGGGGGTCCTCCTAACCTCTATCCTAAAAACCGCAAGTAAATGCAAAAAAACAGCAGCTCTGCCTGCAGATTCAGCGCTGGAGGCGACCTTGCTTTAGAGTTGGGTGGGTTCGTGTAGGGCTCAGGGTTTAGAGTTTACGGGTTTAGGGTTTAGGGTCTAGGGTTTAGGGTTCAGGGTTTAGAGTTTAAGGTTTAGGGTCAGTGTTTAGGGTTTAGGGTTCAGGGATTGTCAGGTTTGGGTGTCGGGGCTTGGATTTTGCGGCTTATTGCTGAAAGTTCAAAGTTTATGGCCTAAACCCTAAACCTATGGTCCAGGGTCTAGAGCTTGGTGTCTAAGTTCTCAGGCAGGGTTTTGGCTTGAGGCTTTAGGGTTTGGGGCCGGCACCAGTCACAAGGAGCAAACTTGCAGGGTCTAGGGAGGGTCGAAACAAAAATTCTTTATGCTATGCCTAATTACCATACCAGTAGTAGTAAGAACAGCAAAAGTTAATCCCTAAACCCTAAACCCTAAACTGACACCTGCTCACCCCTAGGCCCCCAAACCCTCAACCCTAGAATCCTAAACCCTTCTAGTGGGGCAGCGTGGCGTTTTAACGCTTTAGCTTGCGTTTGGCACTGAAAGCTTTCTTGAGTCCACAGCTTGACAGCTCCAGGTCTCCGAAGAACAAATAAACATAGGGTTTAGGGCTCAGGGCTTAGGGTCCAGAGGGTTTAGGGTTACCATGATGGGTATACATATGTATATATATATACACATATCAACTTGCTGCCTCCAAATTAGGTACTAAATAGAGATATGTGAGCTATAGTCTTAACTCCCGCTACCCGCCTTAATAACGCCTATAATGCTCCCCTACATAATCCCCTATAGCCCCTTTAAGGAGTCTAGACCCTAAACCCTAAACCCTATATAACCCCTTTCAAGGAGCTTAGACTATACAGCTCAACTTGATGCGTGTATTCTGCTTCAAGTCTGCTGCTTTTGGGGGTTCGCACCTCGATTTAGACTTGAGGGTTTGCAGAAGTTCTGTTGGCAAGAAAACTTCCAAGAGCCTAAACCCTAAACCCTAAACCCCTAAACCCTAAACCCCTAAACCCCTAGACTGGTAACAATCCCCAAAAAACCATGAGAAGCAAAACCTTGCGCGGCATTCCTTAGGAGGACTCCCCCACCCAGTAATAGTGACTATAAGGGATAATAGGGGTTATATTAGGGTCCTCTTATATTCTGATTATACCACTATTACAGGGTGGGGGGTCCTCCCAAGGCATTCCATGAATGGGGATTTTAGGGCTTAGGGCTTCGGGTTCTGGATTTAAGGTCTAGGGTTCAGGGTATAGGCTTCAGGATTTAAGGATTGATTAGGGATTAGGATCTAGGGTTCAGGATGTAAGGCGTAGGATTTAGGGTTCAATGTTTAGGACCCGATTTGCAAAACATGTTTGTTGGGGACTCAATGGCCACCCTAAGCATTTGGAATCCCCGATTTCCCACAAGTACTGAAATATGGAGCTCCGGCTACAAAGCATCTCTCAGCAGAGAGCCAATATGGTAAATGATCGTGAGTCGAAGCTTTGCAATAATGACACGATTCAGCGCTGAGGCTGGTGTTACAAACAATTCAGGGTTCAGGGTTTAGGGTTTAGGGTTTGAGTTTTTACCCTTGCACCTTGCCGTAACGGCCTCAGACCCACAACGGAAGTATTCTAATGGTTAGATGCATCCCTAGACTTCTACTACAAAACAGCGAAATGAAAATCCTACACCTATGAAAACATACTATTCTGGTTCAGGATTTCCCTGGGCTTGCACTACGAAAAATCAATTCTCTAGGAGATGGGAGCTTTGGGCTTTGGGTCCAAAGCAAACGCCAACATGTCCAACAGGTCCGTCAGCATTGGGATGCACGTTACCAGATCCAGAACCACAGCTGTACCCTAAACCCTAAACCCTAAAGCCTCCAAGATCTCCAGGGCTTAGGTGTTCAGGGCTCAGGGATTAGGGTTAATTAAGGGTTTGGGTTTGAGGGTTTTTTAGGTTTAGGGTTTAAGGCCCGCGATACTTTTCTGGATTATCCGAAATATGAATCACCGGGCTGCCTCCGACAGAATTTGAAGCTGCACTTTCCAAAAACTTTCTGAGCCAGTTTTGAGCCTTTTGGTTGTTATGTGCTATCTAGGGTTGGATTTACACTTATGCTATTGATGGAAACCACATACTTACCTTCAACAAACCTTCCAAACGGACAGTATACTTGGGCCCTGGATGTGCTACCTGTTTGGTGGACATACCTTACATGATTGTAGGACAGGACCACCAAAAAGAAATTACTTTCAGGGCCCCGAACCCTAAGGCCCTAAACCCTAAACCCCAAATCGCGCCTGAACCCTGAACAATAAGCCGTCAGCCCACTGTTTAGGGTTTGGGGCTTGCATGTTCATCTTCACTGGTGAGATTTGTTCATGGGTTCCTTCAACACCCCATTCCGTACTATCCACGCTTGCTTCCCCACTGCATTAGGGCGCATACGTGGGGAATTAAGTGGGGAGGACGGGAACCCATGAGGGGACATGTGTACCTTCACGGGGTGGCAATTCTTGTTAGATGCTTCCTTCCCCCAGGACTACCCATAGGGCTCCAAATAGCCAAAAGTAGGTAGCCTTAACCTATAGAATTTCAGACCCAGGGTTCTGCAACCTTGCCTGTAAACCCGAGACCCTAAACACAAGAAAACAAATACACCATCACGTGGTTTCTAGGGTCTAGGAACCCTAAACCTATACATAAACCCTGAACCCCCCTAAGGCCCCAAACAAGACACGGAGCGCGAGGGTCCTAGAAAATCTCTGTGAACCACCTAGGTTCCGGGCACGATTATTGGCCGCGCGGGAAGCGGGCTAACCATCGTATACGCAGGGCATGCAGGCCCAACAGGGGTTTAGGGAATGACATTGGCTTGAGTGTTGGGGAATGCCACTGAAGCAGCGCACATGACATTCAGAATTGGCTGCCTTGTGAATCACTGCTGCAACCAGCTCGCTACAAGAAAGCAAAACCCTTGCAGACACTCTTTAACATCAGAAATATACAAAAACATAGGCTGGACACGCTTTTTTAGACTTTGGTCTACCAATCCGGATGGCTGCCAACTTCTCGGGTCTACTCGTCACAAGTCCTGCCACCGGCGTCAGGGGCTAACTGCCCAGTCACTTGGTCCAAGAATTTGCGGTTTGCAGCGGCCATACAAGCATGGGGCTTGGGTTTAGGGTTTAGGGGCATTACTCAAGAGGACTATGCCGAGGACCCCTCTTGGGAATTGGGGATAGTGATGCAGGAAGCCTCGGATAAACTCCCACATGTTTCTTCTTCTGTAAGCCCGGAAAGCGAGGAAGCCACGTCCCCTTGTTGAGTTGGCTCGTGCGTATCACTCCAAGTCGCGCAACATCGAACCTGCACAAGGATTCCTACATCCACCTCTTTGCATAAGGTTTCTACGCCGAGCGGCTGGACCCTGTTTGCATCTCTACCTCTATGACGCTGAATCCAAAACTGAACGCGAAACCGTGCAATCGATGGAAGCATAGGCTGAACACAGAACTGATGATAGGGCTTTAGGGTGAAGGGTGCATTCTTCAGTGCAAAAACGATGAACCTTAGTCATTGAGGGTTGAGCGAACCTAAAGCCTAAACCCTAAGGTTAAGGGTTTAAGATTTAGGGTTTAGGGTTTGGGATTTAGGGTTTAGGGAGAATGTAGTCAGTTACCTTGAACTCGAAAGCCTGAACTCTGAACACTAAGCCCCAACCACGAATTAAGTCCTACTTGGAGGGTCAGGGGAACTTAGTAAGTACACTTATAACCCCTATAGCCCACATAGTAAACCCAGTTATCCCCGTTATTAAGCCACTTACTAAGTCCCCCCTGAGCCTCCAAGTAGGGTTAAGGGGTTAGGGTTTGGGGCTTAAGACTAGCGACGACTAGTTTGAAACAAGTGGTCCCGCCAACATCGGTTAAGGGTACCCCACCACTTCTTTCCCAAATTCAACCACCATTCCTGGATGGGATGGATAGCTAACTGCCCTCGGATAGCCTTGTAAAACTACAAATGCTGGTTCCCACTCCCCGAGCAGTCAGGAGCCCCCAGACCAAAAGATTCACCTAATCGAAAATCTCATATCCCCTAGATGGCCCGTCAATAATTCCAATATTACCCTGACCCTGAACCCTGAATCCAAAATCCTAAAACCACAGGCTGAGGCCGGCACGCATGCACATACCTAGGGATCCTTGTAGTAGTACACGCTACTTGGCTTTTGGGAGTACATGATGCCCCAAGAGGTCCAACTACATAAATATTACGAAGACGACTCGGATGATAGCATGTAGGACCTGGAGTCCCACTATTTGGGTACCCAGACCCCCGAAGCAATCTAACAATTAGATCCCCTAGAACCATATGGAAATTATGTAAGGATTATATAGGGGTTATAACGGGTCTATATGAGGGATCTAATTTTCAAATCCTCCCAGGGGTCTGGGTAGCTGCATCCTCAGGAATTTTCGGAACCTCAAACCTCTAAACTAAATACTTTGAACCTTTAGGGAAACCCTACACCCTAAATCCTAAACCCTAAACCCTAAACCCCAGGTACCTA
>CAJNIZ010045866.1:0-27536 GCA_905231905.1 Symbiodinium pilosum
AAGGACCTTTAGAACAACCCACATGTGACCTATCAGAACTTCTTGGGGTTCTGCACTCTCCCCTTCAGGCGATCCCATCAAGTTGCTTCTCAACCGCCATAACCTGGAAGTATGCAACGCCTCCTTGGCCACACGGGAGTTGCAGCCTGGTCAAGCGATGCATGGAAAGGCTTTACACTTAAGAGGCTTGCAAGCAAGACCTCGTCAAACAAATGCAGAGAAGTGGGTACTTTCTAGGACTGTCTCATTACATTTGCTCTGGCCCGGCGTATACAGAAGCATGGCAGTAGCTACGGCAGCTAGGGGTTCATGCCTAGATTAAACCTGCCAGAACAACTGGAACACCGCAACAAAGAGCTCATTGAAGGGCCTATGGAAAGGCCACCTTTGAGGTCTGAAGCATCTCAAACACAGACATACTCGCATCGAGTCTCGCAGCGACTTGACACTCTCCAACCTGGAGGCTCGCTGCAATACAAGTTTGATCTAGCGGTTGGCAAGGACATGCAGGCTTGGGTTCAGAAACCAGCTGGCAAAACAACAATCGATAAGCTAGCTGGCCAACCCTGATGGTTAAACACAAGCTGGATCCTACAGGCTCACCACAAGCTGACGGGTCATGCTTGGATATGTCGAGCACATGGAGGCCCAAATTCACACAACTGGCAAGGGCTTTCAAGCTGCCACCTTATTTCAGCAAAGAGGATGTACACTGGTGAGGTCTGCTGGCAAGAAAACATCGAACACGCACAACAGTCCGGCACTCTTTGGAGCGGTTCCCGCGAATGAACATGTGCTGCCTATAGCTCACTTGCGGCAGTGGCATCACTCATCAACCAAAACAGTAACAGGATTCTGGGAGTCCCTCTTAGAGTTCTGAAGCATATCAATTTAGCGGGCTGTGCAACATGTCTTGGGCAGTGCTTGCCCTTCCGGCAAAAACATCACCAATTTGGGTATCTAAGTAGGCAGAATCAGGGCCGTCTTCGTGTTCAGAATCTTCTACTGGCTCTTTCCAAACAGTCCCAATCGGGGAGCAAGTTCTCAATTTAGGAGTCACGCATTGGCAAACAGGAGCAGCCGCAACTTCACAAAACTTTACAAGCCATTCCGGCAATGTCAGTAGTCCGGAAGGCAAGAACGACCATGATAACTGTGAGAGCTGCGCTTCATCATCTCCAAATGCTGAGCGATCCTGAAATAGAGAGCATCGCGCCTTTTCGACTCAGGCGGCACTTGCATTGAGATTTCATGAAACTTGGGGAGAAGAAGGCCCCACCAGGGATGGGCCCCAAGGATGAGACTTTCCACCTTATACCCCAAACCCTACATCCAAAACCCTAAACCCCAAACCCTTAACCCCAAACCTTAAACCCAAAACCCCAAACCCCTAAACACCAAGCCCTAAACCCAAAACCCTAATAGGGGCCACTTCCAGCCCTGATGGTCTTCTCCCCGTTTGCGTTTGTCTGACATGTCGGAAGCACCTCTTGCCATCTGATTTGGCGGACTTGTTGATCATTGGGGCCTGCTAGGGCTGATAGGTTTGAGTGCCTGGGGGTTTAGGATCTGGGGTGGTTCAGGGATAGGATTCAGGGTAGTGCACCCAAGTATTTTCCTCCAGCCGTAAACTGAGGCGAAAGGGCAAATGGGGCCTTCCTGAGGTAGGAATCCTACTTCCAAAAAGAGCACCTGCAAAAAAACATGCTGGTTTCACGAATGCTGATTTCCATTTTTTTTCAGAATCCACACACTCTTTAAAATTGAGACAATGCATCACTCAGCCCATGGCTGAGAGGTCATTTTTGGTACAATAATATGCGCTCACGAACTGCGGGCTACCGGGCTCATCTGGGCTCGACGATGCGTCTCGCTGATTGGTCAATGAACTGCGGCTCAGCAGGAATGTTCCCCAGAGTCAGGGCATGTCTTCCTGGCACTGCTGGACACGGGTGTTCACAGTTCAGGGCTCTGAGGTTCAGGATCTCACCCCAAGGACCCCAACAAGCAAATGATGAAAGGGTTTCAGGTACCAGGTACCATCTACTACGGTCTCAATCGTGTGGCCCTTAACAGCCCTGAAAAGTGGGAGATGCAAACATGTAATATGTTGCCCAACAAGTTTGGTGTCCTCTATATATGTGGTGTGAAGATCGTGCCCCCCCGACCCACATGACGATTTTTCTCTGTACATGTTTCACATGTTCGCTTTGCGTCTGCTGCCATCCTGCTACACTGGCAATCTGCTTGTCCACTGGGCCTGCATTAGAGGTCTGAGTTGATCACATTGCTTGCAGGACTCGGACTACGCGTCATAAGCTCTGATAAGGATCCGCAAATTAGGAGATATATGCGTTTCTGTTTAAGCCCGGCACTCCCAACCTTCTGAATAAAACTATACATAACCCCATAGCCATAACCCTCATGAAAGGGATGCGATTAAAGGCAAATCAACAGATCTTAGCAACAGTTCCACGGCCCCCAAAACCCCAACCCTAAGACTCTGATATTCCAGCTTTCGTCTGCGGGGCTCCGCTTGCAGGAAACCAGATGCTCCTTCAACTAAGGACCGTATTCCTTGAATGAAGGTGATCGCGGGCATGTGCTGAATTCTGAAACAAATGACAGGGCCTTCGGTACTGGTCGGTTGCGCCACTCCCGGCGCAACTCCTGGAAAAGGCCACAAGGTCATGACTTCATTCATACATGCCTAAGTTGTACATGTCTGAGAAGTTTGATGATGCCCTTGGCAGATACCCGAGAATCACGTGCAGATGTTTCTGGACTGTTGGCCAGCTCTCTAGGCAGGGCTCATGCAGAAATCTTGAAAAATATTGTGGGATTAGATGCAGACTATGTAGGGAGCACATAGGGACACCTTGGGCACAAGTAGCAGTTACAGGCGTCATCGAAATGTTGTGAGTTGACAAATGCGTGACAACTCTAGTTCCGTGTCTGTGGCGGCTGGATGCGTAACCATGGAGAGAAGTCTTTCAGCATGATCTAATTAGTCTGCGACGCAGCTGCATGAACTCATGTTCCAAGCTTTAAAGAACATGTAGACATGTTACTCTACACATTTAAGCTTCTCGCAAGTCTGAGTCCCGTTGGTAATGGCCCTACATTTCATTCCTGGAAAGCCCATGAGACGGGTAACATACCTGAGTCATGTACTGAGGTTCTGAACTCTGAATCGAGTGATCTGGCCCGCCTAGTCCCAGATTCAACACATCTCTGAACCCGGAAAACCTGCCTTCCAGGATTCATCAAAAGTTGTTCCAGGATGCCCTGACAAGTTATGCCTGAAAATATATCCCATCAAAAGGAGCAAATGTTGTTGAGAGGACGGGCGCTCCAGGTAAATCATAAACATCATCACAAAGCCTGAGTCCCACAGATGGTGTTGCACTCCCATTGGCAAGGTTTGTGGCAACCAGGCAGGGGTAGGGAGTTTGTGGTATCTCACTGATATCTATGGTCCGCCAAAAAAGGCCTCAATTTTCCTAAGAAATCTATGTATACTCGCCAAAGACCACAAGAAAACACAACTTCACATGAGGATTCCACTTGTTGAGGCACATGTTTGCGGTCCGAGATAGGTCTTGCACCAATGCATCCACATGGGTTTCTCCCAATAGCAGTCTTCTAAGACTAGCTGATCATGAGGACCCCCCCCAAGAGGAAAGAAATCCTTTACTAGGTGCCCTGATGAATCAGAGGACCGACCCGTGGAGTATGTGTAGAGTACAGAGGCGCCTCTTCAGCATAAACTGGACGGAGAAACTCTGACGGAGAAACTCTTGCGCGACCCAGGACCCCTATGATACTGCAATTCTCGGGGTATGGGTACATAGGCCCGTGCCTGATTGGCTCCATCTACAGCAGCATGGGAACCTTCTTGAACAACTCCCACAGACACCGCCTGACCCCTAACCCTACAGTATAAACCCTAAGGCCCAAAAACAAAACTTCCTAAAACCCTATTGACACCCTAACCCTATGAACCCTAGAACCTAAAGCCCGAACTTCTCCCTAAAACCCTATTGACCCCTAAACCCTCTTAACACTTGTTAGCCCCCAAAACCCCTAACACCTGAACACCAAACCTCCTAAGACCCTACAAACCCCAAACCCTTGACTTCCTCAACATTAAGCTGAGGTACAGGTGACAACCACAAGGCCCACCATGGTGAAGATCAACAGGAACTCCACTTGCAAGACGCGGCCCCAGTAGTCGTCATATGCGGTCCTAGTCTCACCCGCAGCTTACTGATTCTTAACAGGGATTGGGGGAGGGAACATGACATAGGTACTTACTAGTAACTAGTACCATTAAAGGTGATGATGAGGGCAATAGATGGCAATAGTATGGAGATCCACTCCCCCACTCCCCCTTGAAGCACCAGCGGAAAGGATCCAGGCACCCGAAAGGATGAGGCAGGGTGCAGTACATATTGTCCTCGCTGACCCCACACTTCATCGCAACAATGTGCATCAAGACTAGCCCTCCAAACCCTTGGCAACAAAGAAGCTTAGCAGCTAACGAATGCGCCGCTGGAACATGCCGAGCATACGTTGTTGAACACAGCACGTGCTGCGCTTGAACTCCAATCCCTGCACTCCCTTGCGACTGCCAAGGGGCAGGCAGCTAACTATTCCAGTCATCAGCGCTGCTGTTGCTAGCAGCGTGCATTCGGTGAGGTTGAAGCGCATCCTGTGCTTGATTTGGGGACCGCAGTGACCTCTCTTCGTTTGATGATCTCAAGAGGTATTTGAGCTGTTGACAAGCACTGAGAAATGCGAGTTGCGGGGTATTTGTACATCTTGCTTGGATGTAACGGCTTTCAGCAGGATACGATGAACAGAAGGGACAACGTGCTTGCAAATACGTGCCCAGCAACGTCTTGTACGGCAAAAGTGCGGCGTACAAGAAGAGGGACACCACCACAACACCCAGGACGCAGACCTGGACATGTCTTTTCCTTTTGAGGCTGCACTATTGAAAAAGACTGTAGCATCACGCGCAGTACTGTTCTGAATTGGTGCGTAGACCGTTTTCATTCTTAGTGCGATGACACTCAGGATGCAGAGCTGTCAACATTCGAGCAGCCTGCTGCAAAACAAGCCCTAAGAGTGTCTGGGAGCTTTGGGAAGCAAATAGTGGCCCGCTATGGGAGGTAGTATGGGGAGCACCTCGGAATATGGAGGCCATGCAGGGATTCCTCTTCGCTGTTCCTCCGGAGAAAAATCCTTGGAAATTAGCATGATAATCCCAAGCACAGCTCTGAACTTCTGCCATGCCTTGCAAGCGTGCATGCGGGCCCTGACGAGGCTGATATCCAGGGACAAACCATTCAACTATGGCATTTGAGACCTGAAGCCCAATTGTTTACATCCTTGGACTCTTAGGGTCCTATTCCACTCATCTGCCTGGCGTATGTCGAGAATGAGGGTTTGAGCTGCTGGGCCTCGCTACACACTGATCTTGGGATTCACAGACGCTTCTTGCACGAAGCGTCGGCCGAACAACATTTGACTCTGGATCCAGTTCTGTCACCTTCAGTCCTTCATGGGCCACGAGCCTCAAGCTTCAACCCTACTCTGACCCCCAACCCTCAAAAATAATGCTCCAGCTCTCCCATCCTTTGAAACCTGCAAAAACTGATGACTTGGCGCCCTACAAGTTGTAGAGCGGGAGAGGAAGTGATGGGAAGTGCAGAGACGGCAAGCGTCAGCAGCGTCTTCCTTCCGACTTGGTAAGGGGATATTGAGGCTTTCAAGGGTTAAGGGTGTGTTTTTTGGTTAAGCACTAGCGCTCAGAGCTCAAGGCAAGGCTTTATCAGATTTAGAGGTCTTGAACTTAGGGTTTGCAGGTCGACATGGAACTGCCTCGATGCGTGTCAGTCCCACATTGCATGTCCTCATGGAAAAGAACCTGCTTTGTTAGGTCTCCGGTGCTGGGCAGCTGACTTTTTTTAGAGATTTCTTGCTGACCCGTGGGGTTTACGAATGGCAAGACCCGTGGGGGCAAGGCCGCATCTAAAGGATCCCGAAAGGGGCCCTCAGCTGACAAATTAGCAGTGATCCAGTTCCGCTTCCAAGCGCATTAACATCATCCCAAGGGAACAGTCCTACTATTACAATTAAAAATGGGCCAGACAAACAAAATGGAGCACGACGCTTCAAAGGCCCATTTTGATGTCGTCCTCATGAGGCGTTCGGATTCCCACAGGCGGCAGCTCTGTCGGTATGCTCGGCTCAGGAAGATCACATGAAGTGGTGGATCTTTGTCACCTTCGTCACCCTGCAGCAGGAAGGCGTAAGAAGAGGATGCTTTGGGGGTGATGGGTATGCCAAGTCTAAGTTAGCGAGCCTGTGACTGCCAACAGACCTTGCCTTCTTGTAGATAGGAAACAGTGAAAGGCTGATCCACACAAGCGCGACCACCAGGAAGACCACAAGCATGACGATGCGCAGCGCGATCCGCTGACCAAGGCTGTCTGTGAAGGGGCAATCGTATGTATCCTCCCTTTTTATGGCGGCGCTCTCTGGCGCAAACTGGTAGCCTTGGCAGTTCCTAATATACTGGGGAGTTGGACATACCTTGGCTAGAGTATGCACAACTGAGGCAGGGACAGTAAAGGTACTTGCCAAAGTAGCTGAAAATCCCAGGCCAAAAGCAATTCAAGCCTTCCCACATGCAGGCTGTGGACACAGATTTCTGAACGCGAACGTACCCTGCACCTGCTAAAATGGGCTATAGCTTTTTCTTTTCAATATTGCTGAGGTAATCCAAAACTGTAGTTCTTACACATATCTTACCTAGAGCTTTCATGCACTCCTTGTGAACCGGAGATACGCCCGACTTGCACAATTAATTGACTGTTACACTACTAAGCACGATTTGTAGTATTGCTAGTCGAAGTAGTGGTAGACATTCTAGCAGAAGTGACACTAGTAGGAGGCGTAGCAGTGGAAGAACAAGAAACGTAGCTACAAAAAAGAGGCAGGTGCTACAAGGAGAAACTGTTGCTGTCTACTAGCACGCCAACAACAAGAAAGCCTGAACCAGCAGCTGCAATCTAGAGCATTGAACATGACACGTCAGCGAAGGCTGACGCCACACCCTCCACTTAAAAGCGTAGGAAAGCTGTGAAGATTTCAAGGGATGGGGTCTTGCGATGACTCGTTTTCAGCAGATTTGCATTCACTGTGTCTTGCAGAAATCTTCTTAGGTCCTAGGTCCGCCCCGATCCATTGTGCTGCGAGCTTCGCGCCTACCACCACCACAAGGCCGTGCTGTGCTGGTCGACGAAAGGCCATAAGACCGAAGACTAAAGCCAATGAAATGACCTTGGCTTGCGGTTGGTTAAGCAATTCATGACAAAAAGGGCATTTGGGACTTTATGGTGCGGTTCAGAACGACAGCCCGAAAGCAGGGAAGCTTGGACCAGGGAATACTGACCAGGTAGAGTTCATTAGAAATCTGGGTGAGAGCAGTTTCATGGTTGAAAGCGAGGACGGCTAAGAGTCCGCAACTACTTTGATTTGTCAGAGCAACCGACACTTCAATACTTCTCATTATTATGTTCGTTGTTAATTTTTTTGTTTGGAGCAGACTGCATCGCAGGCCAGCAGTTGGTGCGGTCTAGGTATTTTGAACAGCTATGCTGCTACAAACTAACATGAGAGCACAAGCAGGGCCGTGCAAAACCTAGTATACTGCCCTTTTTCTTTCTCTTTGGGTAAGCGCAACAAGGATTCCAAACCCTAAACCCTAAAACCCTGACTCTAAACAGTGTATGAAGGATTCCATGTTGGGTCTTAAGTTGGGCCAGGCTGGAGATGCCTTACACTTGCTGGGGGCTACTACTATTCCCATTCTTACTATTACCCCTAAACGTCCATGTACCCAATAATTGGGTACTTAAAGTTTTAGGAATACTACTTATAGTACAGATGTTGGGTAAGTATATGATTATTAGGTACTTGGACCCCTAGGGTACTACTATTATTCGTATTGTTACTATTTGTATTGTAGTTATTACTATTTGTATTGTGACATTGCAAAATTTGCTTTCTGGGGGTTAGTAGTTACGGGAATATATCTCATTCCTTACGAACCACCATTATCATCAGAACCTTGAACTATCCATTTACCATCCTTTACCCCTATTATGAGGACCACATACACTCCCTGGAAGCCTTCCTAAACAAACAAGCTGGCACCAGGTAGCAGTGTGAAGCAGGTGGGCTTGCCATAGCTTTCCAGAAAGGCCCAGATCCGTCAGCAGGCAAAGAGAAGAAACCCCAAAGCCGCCGAACCCTGCCGGCTCTTGGGGGAGGTCGCGCAGGTTTTGAGGATTTGTTCTGTGCTTTGGCTTATGAACCTTGAGGGTCCAAGTGGTGAACATTTGAGTATACGCAGGTTTCGAAGAAGCACATGATCTTTGATACTTGGACCAGTTTAAGTTTTGGGTGTCAACTAAGCCTACCCAAGTTCATCACAATGACCCTGTCGGCCTGATGTCAATCATATAGGGATTTCTCAAAATGGTGGTACCCTAGGGACGTATACATAGGGAGTACGAGGGAATCATTGTGCTCCCTCTTAAGCGTTCTCTTAGGATAACTTGGTGAAACTCCCACATATAGCCCTTCAAGATTCTGAGGAGTTTGGCCTCCGGTGATGCCATTAAAGTTATTATAGCCCGGGCACAAAAGGTTCAAACCCCTTTTGCCCACTCGGCATGCGCATACATACTTCGCTCTCAAGGAACTTTCTGGAGAATTCTGACTTATCTGAACATCCCAACGATACTCCAAAGTCTTCACAGGTTACGGGCCCAAACAAGCACTGTGACACGGTAACATTCCTTGGATGCTTGAACCAAAGTGGCGCCTTCAGAGGGCCCTTCTCCACCCATCAGCCAGGTTGTCGCTCCGCATATCTCCAGAACAACCTTCGGCTTAATTCAGGCAAGGTGAGCTGCGCGGTCTAGGGTGTATAGGGCTCAAAATGAAGGAGAGCGCACGCAACGGAAATACTGCAATCACTTCTTCCTGTCAGTAGCCGCCATACTTGTACAACAGATATTGTCAACAGGTCTTGGAGGCCGTACTTAACTTGCAGAGTTTACTGCAGCAGGCAATATCAATATCATTTTGGGATGTTTTGGGGGAACCAACGATTGGCTGCACTCTATACGAGAAGTTGGCATCCAGGAGTGCAGAATATTTCGACTGCAATTACATTGTAAGTTGCATTGCAAGTTGTGTCTCAAAAATAACCCACAATCACCCTGCTACACAGGGCGCGACGGATATTGACAGTGTTTCCAGCCTGGAGGAGCTTCACTACAAGCCGCAGGGACGGGGTCAATTGTGAATGAAGGGATGCGCCAACAGAAAACATGTTTCACAGCTTGCTCAAATCACGCACTTTAGGGATCGGAAGCGGCTAGATCAACTGTTGTCTATCTGCTGTGACCTGTGATGAGTAGTAGCATTGATCTAGCTTGGAAACACGCTTGCAGCTGAATGATGTGGCACTGCCAGTGTGGTGAGACCAAAAGTCCAACGTGAATCAAATATTTATGGCAACTCTATAATGAAACACTCATGATTCTACTGCTCGGCACAAACGGAGCAGACACGCCCAAGTAGCTGCCCAGTTCTTGATTTCCCGGACGGCATTTGTCTGGGCAACGATCGTCAAGAGGCCGCCGGTGACGGTTGCGAAGGACAGTAGCTGATTGATGAGCACGGCGCTGCGCTTGGCCTCCTCTTGAACAGAATCCTGATTCAGAACCTGCACAGCTTCTGAAGCTTCCGAATATTCCTCCCTTGCAAAGAGCAAAACGGCTGAAAAAAGCCAAGCAGCTCTTGCACGGTCGGCTTCGCGAGCGGTTGGCGCAGCCAATGCGCTTTTGGCTGCCAACGCAAAGGGTAGCACATGCTTCCCGAGCATGGATAGCCATTGCAAGGCCTTTTGCCGCCACGTCTTCGGACAGCGAGTGCACAAGAGCACGCTACTGTCTGAGATGGCATAGCCCATTGAGCAGTTGGCACATGACTTGCCTTCGTAGCCATCAGCGCACATTAAGGACAAGTTGGAGGAGTTGCCACCCGGACAGGCGGAGGGATTGGGGCAGTAGAATGTGAAGCTGATGTTCTCGGGGTCAACCATGTGGCCCGGCTTCATCTTGAACTCGTTCGCATAGCAGAAATCGTTTTCCACGGGGCATTTCACACACTCTGCTTTGGTGTCGTTGATGATGCCACCGATTTGTGTGTGGTTAACGCCGCATTCCTAAAATGCTCAACTCAGGCTCTAAGACCGTCACATGGATCATTCGCTTTGTGGGATGCAACCGCTGGCGTGCAAGTAAGCCGCCGCGCATCTTTGGCCCCCTTCGACCACGGTTCTGACCCCTGTGCCCGGAGGACAATGAAGGTTGGCGACGTGATAGTCAGGGGCATCCAGACTGCAGAACTTCAGGGAGGTGCAATATACAGAATCCTTAGATCGTGTTGCATCATGGCGCTGCACTGGGGATGGCTGGAGAACGGGTCCGCAGCATGCATCCATAATAATCTAAATTCACAGCTGCCCAAAGAACATGAGCGCCAACTGCAGCCATGCTGCTGCATGAAGACTGTGAGCTCGCATCTTCAAGCCAAACTTCCGGTTCATGCTCTGCAGGCTTAGACTGTTGAGTGTGAGCTCACCTGATGCATGCAGCGGCTGAAGCGTTTGGGGGGGGGGGGTGCAACTGAAGAGGGTGCCGTAACCCTGTTGAGCACACGACCAGATGAAATGATGTCGAAGTCTGCGCTTCGAGGCTCTGAAATGGCCAGATTCGACAAGTTCAACCTTTCACTGTGTCTGCGCTGAGACAAGACAGACTTGAATCAAAGACCGCTCATCACTGAATTCCTATCTTCGCGGCATGAGGGAGTGGACGTTTTTCAGCAATCATGATCGAGTGACCTGGCGGAGGCGGCGTACAGGTTGCCCGCGTCGGTCTCTGAGGTGCAATGGTCCAGGGACACATTAGCAAGCCCTCCTGGCCAAATTGTCCAGGTAACAGGCACCAGCACACGACACTGAGTTCTGGTGTTGGCTTTGTAATTGGTAGCAAAATTGTCTTAAGCAAGTATCTCTGAAATTTGTGTATAAATTGGCTGCATTTACGTTAAACAAGGTTCAGTTCATAGGCATCGGAGCATCGGAATGCAACATGTACATATATACATATATATATATACATGTACAAGTATAACTCATGGTTTCTCTGAGAAGCTGAAGCCCCCTTTGCAAGCGCAGTGGTAGCTTCTTCATGTTGCATGTCACCAGCAGTATCCTGCACAGTGCCTGGCCACACCTGCTGAATGCAACCCCACATTCACTTCTCGCTAACTCCCTGAGGGACAGCAAGGAAACAAATTTCCTCACATCGCGAAGAGCAGCTACTTGTCAACAGAACTCAGTTTGATAATTGCTCAGCACGTGAGTTATCAAGCACTCGAGCTAACTCTCGCAATAATCAGAAGGATACTTAGCCAATGCGAATGTACCACCATTATCTTGCAGATCACCTGCCACACAGGTCCACCGTTTCAGCGTCAAGTGGTCCTGAATAGTTGGAACCCGCGTAGAGCCCACCACCATAGCCCCCTGCTGTGCAGTTCACGAAGCTCATGTGGCCGTCTGGTTGCTGCATGACGCCATGCCCATCCTTAATGTACAATCCTCCACCATTCCCACCTGTCAGTCAGCGTTGCTGTTGCGGTAGAAAGCTTAGGATGTAACCACACCTTTGTACATGCAAAGCTTTTTTGGAGGCTGTTTCTGTCACGAATGGCCCATTTCAGTGCTGTGTAGGGCTGCGATGCAGCGGCACAAACTTTAGAGAACATGGCGGTTATACCTCAAGTTTAGGGCCTCACCTAGCTGTAAAACAATTTCATGCAAAGGAACAATAGGCTCAACACAAAACCAACAAGCGTATGCAAGGTTTTCAAAATACCAGGGAGTATTGTAAGCCGCCCTGCGAAGTACTGCCCCTGATCTGACATCTGGGGGCGTCAAAAATTGCGTAGCCTCAACTCCAAACAGCCGGAGGGCTCGAAGTTGCAAATCCTCATGTCAAGCATGATCAAGAACAACATACTTTTGTGTAAAGCGGCATTATGAAGGTAGCCTGTCTGCAGCAGCTTGCAGCAGAGCATGCAGTTAGTAACTTCAATGAATTAGATCATTCAAATAACTGCATAAGGCAAGCAGTTTCCTGAAGGCAATAAGCAAGATGACACAGGAATGAAGACAACAGGAGAAGAAGACATGACGCACACGCCTCGTAATTGCATATGCAGCATCAAAGACAAACAGGAAAACCCAAGCAAAAGACTTGAACAAAAACGAGGAAACAGCTGGGAAGACTCTGGAAGACAAGAGGAGATTGTCGCAAAGAGAAAAGAAGCACCATTCCACACCGTCGCTTACAAAATTGGGATACCTCATCAAGAATAGGAGACGCCAAACGCGAGACAAAGAAGCAAGAAAGGCGACACGAGAAGACTATGAAGGAAGACAACCAACAGAATGTTGAGCCTGGCGCTGCGTACCACCCGGTACGAGTATTTGGCCTCGAAAAGAGGGACAAATAGATAGCAACGAAGACAGAAGGAGATGATGAAGGGAGACAACTGGGACCATCCTGCAATGACGCCTGGCACGTGCCAGACAAGAACAGAGACCAGGCGAAACACAAGAGGAGATGATGATTGAGACGCGGGTCACAATTCTGAAGTGGGCTTTGCCAAAAAACGGAGATAATGCAACAGAATTGAAGACCTCAGGAGACCAGGGAGGGATAATTATAAGAGAGACGCGAATCATCTTGTTATAAATGCGAAGAGGTTGCTTTGTAAAGGGCAGAAAATGATTGCAATAATATTGGAAATCTTCCTTGAGGTGTCACACTATCGACTTCCCGACCGAATGCAGGAGACAAGGGGACAAATGGAAACAAGAAAGGGGAGGGCGTCACTAGACCGTGATCTAGAGCCCGTACAGGAACTTGTGTCGGGACAAGGCAAACTTCTGATACTTCCCCTATATAGAGCCTAATTCATCCCCGCACGCCCCATGCCCTACCCTTCAAGCATCCCTACTGTGAGCGTATGAAGCCTGATATCTTTCGCTTACAACCCGGTAAATGTATTTATAAGTTGGAAGTTCTGATCAGCATTGAAGCCTCGATGGGATGCTGTGCAGTCGTGGAAAACCATGGTGCCATTGGCGTCCAAGCTGTCAGTCGCCATACCTTGACTATGATTCAGGATGTTGATTGTAGACCACTTTCTGAAAAAAAAAAACATGCTGCGAGGCTACAATATATTTGCATTGCAGGCCTACCCTTTATCTTTTGAAGGTCACCGCACAAGGTATCTGGACAATAGTTTTGACAGTTTTGACATTTGTGGACTAGGACTGGGGGGTTGGGCGTTATGGTTCAGAAGCAAAGTTTACTACAAATGCGATTTGGGCCAGCAGGTGAGCAAAGTGTTAAAATTGTGACTAAGAATTGTGACTAACTTGTCCACTGTACACAGGCTTTTGCTACAGCGAGACATAAATCAAACGTCGGAAGCTTTACTCAATGATATGGTCTGGGCGCCACCCCCGTGGGCCCCCAGGGCCGAGCATTCAAAAAACTGCAGAAGACTCTCGTTGCCTTGACGTACGCCTCCTTTGTCAATCAGCAAACCACCTCCGGAACCAAAGGAACTGCAACTTTTGAATGAAAGGTGGCCGTGCAAGTCCAGCAACCCGTGGCTGATGTACATGCCACCGCCTGATCATGGATGGGATGGCAAAGTTCAGTAGATACTTCCATCTGCCAATTTAGCGACAGTTTAGCAGTTCAGCCCTTTCTTGATTCGCGGAATAAACGGAATAAACGAACCACACCAACAATCATCTTACGCCTCATTGGGCTTTCCATTGCCCTTGCATGACGGCGCGGCTCGGGCGGTTACTGATCCTACATGGTCAATAGATAGTTCCCACATCTCCCTCAAAAAAGCGCGTTAAATCACCAGCTTACATAGGACCCCCAAGAAGACCGTTGTTCAGTCGAACATTCCTTTTCAGCCTGAATTTGTTGAAATGTTTACGGTTCGTCACAAATTCTGAAGCTTGCAACCTGTCCCCGGCGGCAGCAGCAGCAGGTGCTGCTGCAGAAGATGCTAAGCAATGTGACGCAAACCGTCGTTCACACGATGCCTTAAGGACATTGCAGACATATGCATGTCAGGCACCATTGGTGTTTGACCTGAGGAGCGCAAGGTGAAGAGTAAAGAGAGCACGCATAGCCGAAACGACAAGATCTGACAGCAAAATGGTAGCAAAATACATCAGGGACGAGGGACGAAGCTACTCAAAGCGCACACTTGGATGCAAACTCTATCCACCCTCATGCCTCACTTCATGAGCATTTAGCTAATCACTACATGCAATGTGCCTTAAGCTTGTCATACCTTCAAGGGCTATTGTGCTGAGCCTCCAGGAAAACCACGCGTCGCCTTGCATTTCTTGAAAGCCAGAACCATACCGCGCAGTATCATCACCTCCTGCTGCACAAAGAGGCCGCCGCCAGCGTCAGCACTACAACCAGTGAACTGCATGTTGCCTGCATCTTGCATGAGGTGGCCGTTGGGCACCGCCAACCCTCCTCCGTATCCAGCATGCGCTTCACAGCGGCGGAAATGAATTTTTGCAGAATGCTGGAAAAAGTTGCCGCTGGACAGGGACATACCTTGCAGCATAGCAAATGATTTCAAGGCAAGGTAGTATAGCTTTTTGGGCACCCAGGCCTCCACCATGTTTGCCGGCCATGCATTCGTTGAAAATAAGGCTGGCATTTGCTCGAGCACGGACGTTCCCCCATGCATCCACTCCGCCTCCGTCACCCCCGGCCTTGCAGCTCTGAAAAGTCATGTTCCCAGCATGCGCAGTCAGGTTGCCTTTCACTTGCAAGCCGCCACCGCCATCTATCAACGTCTGACATCCAGTGAAAGTCACGGTGCCTCGATGCTGAGAGAAATTGCGCTGGACATGAAGGCAACCTCCGCCTGCACCTGACGCTGTGCACCCATCAAACGAATTTGAGCCAGAAATCTTCATGGACTCCGCAACGCTCACACAACCTCCGGCAAGAGCTCGGCAAGATTTGAAACGAGTGAAGGCCGTGGCCCGCTGATAGAAGTGGCCAACTACATCCAGGCATCCACCTCTACTGGAGCTCGCACAGGACTTTATCAGCAGCTTTCCCTCTTTCTGAACAAAGCTTTGCTCCACGCGGATTCCTCCACCCGAGCCTGCAACTAGTATGCTTCTGGGTTTTCGTCCGTGACATGTTTGGCGCTTGGAAGATCAGGCCATTCCAAAGCCCTAGTATTGCCATTGACTGGCGTAAGGGTGACAGCGTGGCATATTCGATGGACAAAAATCCTGCCTAGCCATGCCTAGCCCTATGTACCTACACCCAAGAAATCATGGTGCGACTTGTACATCAAAGCTTTTTGGTCGCTGTGATCAGGTACCACGGAATTCTATAGACAGCACGACTCCAGGAATTCACCAATTCACAACTATGATCTTTCAGGTTGCACGCGCTGAGGATAAATCGTAATTTCGATCCGCGGCTGCATTGCCGCGGGCTATGCGTCATTCCTTTACCCTTGTCTTGCCGCCATACATTACAAGAAAGATTAATGTTGTGTTAGAACGGTGCGACAAGCACATCCTGGCCTGTTGCCGACATGCACTTCATGACGCGGGCCGTACCACCTTGTTGTGTGAAGGTCCCGTCAACTGCGATGCCAGCACCTGCTGCGTACACGATGCACCACCAAAAACTAAACTTTGCAAGGCCCGTTCCTAGCACAGTATCCATGGATGTCGATGGGGGCATCAGGGGCTCAGTTACAGCAACTGCAGATGCAATGACAACGTTTGCAGCACTAGCAACCAGTGACCCTCATCCAGAATTTGATGTAAGCGACGTAAGAGACTGACACGGATTACGTGTTCCGGCCTCCGCTTGCTGCTCTGCAGTGCGAAACGTTTATCGCACTCTCCAATGAGACATGCTGCTTCACAGCGATACCTCCACCGGCGTTGGCGCTGGCCTCACAATCGTGAACCTTCAGCTCCCCAGCCATGTGGCTGAAGTTGCCGCTCATGTGTAAGCCGCCTCCAGGACCGCTGGTGGCACCACAGCTCTTGAATATGCTGCGTCCACCGACCTGTAGAAAGCTGCCGTGCAAGCGCATGCCTGCCAGGGTGCGGGGCAGCATGTACAACAGCCTATCAGCCTGCAGTTTTGCATATGGCCTCCTCCACCACTAATGCCAGCAGCAATGCACTTACGATACTGACAACTTCCACTGATATTCGCACTGTGAGCTGCTGCTCCGCCACCGCCATCGTTTGCCCAGCATCCTTTGAAGTCTGCTGTGCCAGGGATGAACAGGTTGCCGTTAGCGTGCAAACCACCGCCGCTGCCTGCTTACTAAAAGCGAAATACCGAAGCTAGGCAACCAAGTGGGCAGGCAATCTGCGGCAAATGCAGCCTGCCGGAGTTATAGCTATTTTTCTTGTTGCTTGGGCTCTGCGATTCCGACTGAGGCTCCTTGAAATAATATCAAGTCGCTATCATTTCATGTGCCACAAACTCCTCAGGTTCACAGAAACAAAACCGCTGAAAGAGGAATAAACTTAAGATATACCGGCCACGATCATCGATTTCTTATTAAGAATCATCCCCCCCCCCCCGCCCCCGTCCCTTTTTACATATGAAGGAATAATGTACCATGTCACCCCAAAAAAAAAACGAGAGATGGGGGGAAGATTAAGTAGACCACGGGGCATCACTAGGAAAGCACTTCATGTGTGGAGCGCATACTCCCCCGCGCGAATTTGACAACAGGGCAAGAAGGTAGCTGGATTGCAAGCCTTGCATGGTCCACACATTGGCTACATCTCTCAAGTACGCATGCAAACACCGTGGATCGCTGTGTAAGGAGCAGCAAAATCTGTGACCTTAACGATAGGCGGTAAACACACAAGGTAGTTTCAAACTTGTCCTGCTCGATTGTACATGCACGAAGATGGATTGATAGCATCTTTTTGCGACCAGATGTATGATTTGGTGCCAGAGCTTACAGTTGCAAATCCCTGGCCTCGTTCGGCTGCACATGTCTGGAACTCAGCGGAGCCGGCAAGGGTGATGTTGCGCAGAACGTCCATGCCCCCACCTGATCGCCCTGCCCGGCATGATCGGAAGTTTGTCACGCTGCCCTTTTCATGAGTGAAAGAGCCGTTGGTGCTGAGGCCACCTCCACTCCTGGTTGCCTTGCAGGAGTTCAAGAACAAAAACCCTTCCTTCTGGATAACATCGCCACCCACCAGCATGCCACCACCATTTAGGCCAGTACAGGATTTGAATTCCAGCTTGCTCTCCTGCTGGATGAAGCTGCCATCCACGAAGACTCCGCCACCTGCAAAATGGCAAACACCAACCACTCTCTCAGCTCTATTGCAATTTCCAGAACGGCACTGCTTGGCCAACAGCCACAACTCAACTGTGGAAACGCAGCCAGGCCTTCCCCTTCGGCGGTGCAGTCAGCAAAAAACGCATTTGCGCCGGGGAGGCTGACAACCTGGTGGGCTGCCACTCCGCCCCCAACACCCCCGGTGGAGCACTGGAGGAACTGTACGGACCCGCTAAACTCTGCATGGCCCAGCGTGTGAAGGCAGCCACCTGCAGGCCGACCTGGGCAAGTTCTGTGAACTGCGCACATCAACTGTGAGGCTTGCTTTGGCATTTCATCCCATGACAGTGGGTGCTACTGGTACGATTTCCACCCTGGCACCTGTATCGGGCCCGTGCCTCTTCCCGGATGCACAGCCCACAAACTTGCTGCTGCCGCGCATCGTGACATTAGACTTGACGGCGAGCGCACCTCCAAACCGAGCAGCTGTGCAAGCTTTGAAGGTGCCTGAGGCGTTTCGCTGCTGGTCGAATCTGCCCAGAACGTGTAGACAGCCTCCAACATTGCCACGGCAGGCATTGCATGAGAGGGAGCCTCCGGTCTGCAGCAAGAGGTCACTTGTTGCGTGGGCACCGCCACCCCCACCGCCTCTGGCTGAGCATCCTTTGAAGTCTGCATTGCCGGAGATGAACAGGCTGCTGTGAGCATGCACGCCACCACCTGCTTTAAACAAACTATAACATGCGAAAAGTCACGGGATTCTGGGCTTCGCTGGCATTCTTGGGTTGTCAGGTCTAGATTTGCCGGCTGCGACAATCATATCGAGACCGCACCGCCGCACTACCACAACAGCACAGCCTGTGCGCGGAGCGAATAACACCCGCGATTTTGGCAGCACGGAAATGAGGTTGTATTGCAAAAGTACACTCTAAGGAGCAACAACGACCATGGTTCCAACAATCGAGCGTCAGTTCAACAGATCGAGTCACAGTCCATAAATATGCTTGTCCTGCTTTCCTTTGGCTTTGAGCCTGGATGAAGCAGTTGTGGCGTTTCACATGAAGGCTCTGAACCGCACCGGAATGCGCCGGACCTACTGCACCGGGACCTCACAAACCATAACTGCACGAACCAGAACCGTAAGAACGAAAATACAACGAAATGAACGAACCGCAGCAAAACAAGAACCGCCCGAATCGAACCGAAGAACCGACAACAACCAACAAGGTTCAAATCGCCATGGCGCTATCGCACGCTGGGCGAATAATTTCTGCCGGGCACGAAAGAGCATTGGGAGTTGAGAAGTTGGCATCCGATGATGATGGCCATATGATACTTACTAACTGGAACCTGAAACCTGTACGTTGCGCTCCCGTAGCCAGCCCTGCAACAACCATTAAATGCCAGAGCTTCCCACATCGGTGGTTTCCAGTGAGGGGTTCCCAAATGCTCCATGGCCTTTAGAATCATTTGGCATCCGTCTGGCACAATTGATCTTCCGAGGCCTGCAGGAAAATGTCATCTGGTCTCCGTCTGGCAACATCTGGGGTTGCGGGGCTTCCCTAATGCCGTTTCCAGGGCCCGGTGTGGGGTTCGGGGGGGCTTCCAACATGATTTGTTCGAGACCTAGAACAATCATTCGGCGTCCGTCTCGCAGATATGTCTACAGCGTGGGAAAGTGTCCTGGCTGCTGTTCCGACGAACCCGAGGCTGTTATAGTACAAACACAAGGATGGTCTTCGAGCTAAACTATTGATTTACAACATAACTTGAAGCCCGGGATGACCTCTTGAGCATGTTAAACTACAATCCTGGACGAGTAGATGAAGAGCCGTTCAGACCATCATGAATCCAAACGTCAAGCGTGTTGATTGGGCCTGCTGACTGTGATTGGAAATTGGCCTTTCCTGGTCAGTTACAATCCATGCGGCGAGCTCTTCCCTCCAAGGAAGGCAGTCAAAGTTGCGCTCCAGGTCTTTTGGATGAAGGCAGCCGTTGCCTGCCGCGCCGTGCCAACCTTCACCCCCCCTTCAGCCCGCGGAAAACGTCAGGGCTGTGGCTGAGCACTGCAAAAACACTTCAGGGACAGAGACATGTTGGGCAGTTCTGGTGTTGGGCACGATGGCACACTCCGGGCCCTGCAGGGACAGTCTGGGGTTGGGGTAGAGAGAGTAGGGTTGGCACTTGAGCCAGGGCAAATCCTAAGGGTAACCTTATTAACTGAGGGCAAGCAAGCGACCCAGCACAGAATTCGCAGAACATGCCCCGACCTTCGCAGAACCACCCCTTCGTTTGCAGAACCGCGCCGGGGTTCGTAGAGCCGTCGGCGCTCTCATACTCCCCCTTAAACTCCACTAACTGCGGGGAGGTTCCTAGAATTAGTGGCCAGGGCGCCTGCAGAGTTCGTAGAACCTGCCGCCCTTCCCCTGCAATCCGTTGCCCCTTGGAATTTCCCCTCACGAAAGGAGAGCAGGTAATAAGGAAAGCATGGGCATCTTAAACCGTACCAACCCTGCCTCGAGAGTGGGGAACAACCGAGCCGAACCGGAAGATGTTGAACACATAATCGATCCAACCCGAAGTGTTTTGCAGATGACCGAAACAACACAGAAGCGAACTGTGGCTTTCCTGCTTTACAAACGCAACTCCTCGCGCCAAGCGTCCTGGCCTTCTTCAGCTGCACAATTCTGGAAATCAGCGGACCCGGCAAGGATGATGTTGTGTAGGACATCCATGCCCCCGCCTGATTGCTCTGCCTCGCATGCTCGGAACTTTGTGATGCTGCCCTCTTTCTGAGTCAAACGGCCGCTGATGTGAAGGCCGCCTCCTTTCTTGGATGCTTTGCAAGAGTCCAAACTCAGTGAGCCTCCCTGCTGAATAAAATCATCACCGACCCGCATGCCACCACCGCTGCCTCCACTGTGACAGAAGTGAAACTGAACGTTGGCGTCTTGCAGCATGAAGCCACTCTCCATGAAGGCTCCCCCGCCTGCGCAACGGCACAGCGCTCCTCTTGACACCAGCTACTCGCCTAGTCTATCCGTCACTGGTTGCAGGTCACATCAAACTAATCACTGTCCTATTTACATCAGCTACGGCTGCGACCACTAAATCCGTGCAAGGAGACCACCTTCACCATCTGCTGTGCAGTTTGCGAAGATTACGTTTGCGCTCGTGAGGCTGACCACTTGGCGGGCTGCCAATCCTCCGCCATCGCCAGTAGTGGAGCATCCAGTGAAATTGGCATGTCCTCTGAATTCCACGTTGCGGGAGGTATGCAGGCAGCCACCTGCCAGATCGCCTGTCAACGCGATAAAAGTGCTAACATGTCAAGCATTGTTCAAGGAAATCAGGAAACCAAACCGAACAAACAAGTGGAGGCAGCTTCGGAATCGTGTACATTGGGTTTGGAGTTGCATCGCCTAGAGTGGCATCCGCCATCATCATCTCCCTGCCAGAGCTGCAGTTCTGAAACGTGGCGGAGCCGCCAAGCACGATGCCTTTGAAACTTTTCAAGGCGCCTCCCCGCGCGAGGGCGCTGCAGGCACTGAATGTAGCAAAGGCATCCTTGAGCTGCTCAAAAATCCCAGCCACACTCAAACAACCTCCACCTTGGCCACTGCAAGCTTGACAAAGAAGATGTCCATCTTGTTGCGAGAAGTTGCCGGTCACAGCAGCACCACCACCTGCGCATGCCAGATTGTGCTCATAAGCTGCATGGCTGCGGACGACCAACTGTCATCGCAACGGTTGAGATTAATGTAGTACGTGGCAGTTAAACGGTACTGTGATGCGCCGTGTCGATTCTGCATTAAGTTCCGCCCAGTACACTTGCACAAAGGCACTATGGCAACCGTGCAGGTCCCAAGAGCGTAGCTATTTGCAGTGGCTTGTTGTAAGCTGCCTGTTGTTGGACAAGTACGCCGAGTCTTTCCACCAAACTAGTACCAACAAACTGTTTGTGATGCCTTGTTGATATGCTTCGAGCTTGTAGTTCACTGTTCCACAAGCAGGTCATCGTATCAACACGGCATCCCAACGGGGCTGGTCGCATCTCTTTACTTGCAAAAATCTTAGGGTAAGAGTCCCGGGTCCTTGCAGCAGGAAAAGGCTCTCTCCACAGGTTAGGCAAAATCAATATTGTTAATTGGCATGGGCCTGAGCTGTCGGCTCTGCAGGAGTCAAACCTGATGGTTCCTCCAGCTTGAGTGAAGTTGCCTTCAACCCGAGCTGCTCCACCTGCGAGGAGCACGGACCCATTGCATTGCACCCAAATCCCCCTCTCTGCAAAACCCCTTATAATACCGCATAGGCAAGAAACATGCTTCCGGATATGGGCCCATGGAAATATCTGCGTCAGAGATTTCCGGTGAAAGGGGAATATGACGCTAGATGCTGACACTAGATGCTGCGGGCAAACAGTGCCAAAGGAAAGAACATTATCACGATGGGGGTTCTGCGTTACAGGCTGCATGAAAGCTAGGCATACGGAAACTCAAGCACAGCACAAACCAGGTCCTTCTCCGGAATGGCAACCATCAAATATTGTCGTCCCACTTGTTGTCAGGCTGTTATTGGTAAATATTGCACCGCCTGACATCAGGAAAAAATGGTTGGAGCCTTGCATCTACATCGAAATTTTCGACAGCCCGACTATCGTTTGACACCAGTTGGGCAAGAACTGTTGCCCGCGCACAAAGGATGCGTAGCAAGGCATGGTAAAATAAGATGGCACCACCAGAGAGCTACGAGTAAGCGCCGACATGTGCGTGGCAAATGCTCTAAGCTTGCACTTGTCTCGAGGACGATTGCAACGGAAAGGAATGCTTCCGCAAGTCAAGCGCAGCTGACGCGTGACATACAAACACCTGCCTCGAAGCTTGGCTTTGCAGGCAGTGAATGTGGCAAAGGTGCCCTTGAACTGCTCGAAGACCCCGGTCAAAAGCAGACAACCTCCTTCTTTGCCACTGCAAGCTTCACAAAGCAGTCTTCCATCTCGCTGCAAGAATTTGCCCGTCACGTAAGCCCCACCACCTGTGCGGGTCGAGTTCTATGCTGCTTACAACCCACCGCATGCCCGGCCCATATCTTGAGATGGTTGCAGTGGCAACCGTGACCAAAAAGTGGTGGAGACCCACTGTGCCCATATGCCCGAGCTGACCAGGCCGGAAACTGGTTTGAGGCTGGTGAATCTAAACATGCTGTCCAATATGCAAACTTGTTTACAGCAACTCCAACTTGTTGCGCCTCTCTTGGCATTTTACACTATTGCACGACGGCGTGGCTGCTGGATTTCTGAACTGCAAGGCGCAACTGTCCGTGACAACTGCGTGGTGTAAAGTCCCGAGACCAAACCGTTCTGTTCACTCGTCTTTCTTGATTTGTATTGTAACACCGGAGGCCCCCCTACTCATTAGCTCATTGTGCACGTGAGAATGATTGCAGAGGATGCGCACTCAACGCGCTCTGGCGCGAGTCTCGACGTGGCGTCCACATATTTGCAAACCAGATATTCTAGATCTAGTCCGCGTCGGGACGGGCTCTCTGATCTAGCGCGAGTACGAAGACATGGGCCTGAGTTGTAGGCACGGCAGGAGGCGAAGGTCACCAGGCCACCTGACTGAATGAAGTTGCGTCCAACCCAAGCTGCTCCTCCTGCGAAGAGGAAGTCAAGTTTGCTACTGGTTGAGGAGCTGAATGGCACGCAATTGGAAGAGCAACCGTGCAGATTAGCAGGCAGCTTATGCCTGCTTATCTAGACTATGCCAAAGCAAGATAGAAAACAGTTATGACTTGCGCGGAAGGTAGTATTCATTCTATGGCGCTTTGAAGATGGTAAACTCAAGACGAACAAACAAGCAACAATGCAAACGTCCACAAATGTAAATAGATCTCGAAACCTTGATAACTCAACAAGACTTGCGAAAGGCCTTGCAGGTCTGAAGATATACCAGCCAGTCTTACAAGAAACAGCACAACTTCAAATCACCCTCGCAAGAAAGGAGTAGGAGAACGGCAAGCAGGAAGTAGGGTCATGCTGAAACTAGCACAGGACCACTACTCACAAAACAGCAGAGCGCCCCTCCAAGTGCAAGGGTACCAATGGAAAGCAGAAGCTTAAATTAGACAGCCTGTACAGACCAGTCCCTTCTCAGTCAGTGTCAGCATCAAAGTTCTAGCACTTTAATAATATAATAAGAAATATTTTGGTATTGAACTACATTTCGGGCGATTTGGAACTACAACCAGCATCAATGACCTGAAGCTTCATTGCTGCAACCCAACCCCACTCAGGCCACCCGCCGGGAAATGTAGGAATTCAGCAGCATGACAGTGTAGTTTCACTTCATTTCAAGTTGCTACACAAAACTAAAGCACAAGTGCAAGACAACCATGAATACACTTGAACATTAAATCGGCGGCTAGCCTGCTCAGACCGAATAAAGTGTACAGGAGGAGCATGTGCGGTTCTGGAGAGATGGCATACATATGTACAGGTCAAGTGCTTTTACACATGCATCTGGAAAATAGACATGAATTAAGAGCTTTGACTGCAAAGGACAAGTGCGCGACGTTTACATGAAAGCATGCCACCCACGACATGAGAAAATGTGTCTAACACAAAGTCACATGCAGTCTTCAACACGAAAGATCTGCCGCAGTTGTTAGCTGATGCCCCTCCCTGCAATGGAGAAATTGAAGTATTTGCTGAAGCTGGATAACTTCAAGTGTATGTAGAGATAAGGCTCTTGCAAGCAGACGTCTATTGCGCGTGCCGGGTGATGATCATTTCCGAACCATAGATACAACAGCTGCATGCAGCCATAATGCGTATCATAAAGGTCCACGAGCTATAAGCTTACAGCATGACATGTGTCAAACAGAAGCTGACGCTGCAGGATGTTCGGCATTGACACACCAGGGAAGTCTTGTTCGTTCTTTTTAAACCAAGCATGTCATGAGCAATGCTTTTCTGTTTGATTTCAGCTGAACTCGACGTGTCCTTTATGGTACTTTTGTGATAGGGATCGTACGATTACACAGGCATCGGCAGTGCAATATGCTACATGAACTAAAGAAGGATTGCCCAGCAATTTACGAACCAAATGCAACAATATGTTGCCAACGTCAGGCAAATGTCACGCCACAAGGGTGTAATACAAACAAGTTTTAGCCACAAACAATGTGCATTTTCCTCAGCGCTGTCGCCAGGCATCAGGAGCACGGCAATGTTTGATTTGCATCTCTGCGTACGCTGTGGTTTGAGAAGAGAGCAAAACCACAAAAACAACCCGTCGCATGGTTTTCTGTCTTGTGTTTGGTGCGAGGATGGTACTCTGGCCACGGTTTCGGCCAAGTTTCAAGGACTTCGAGGGGCCTAAAAAAACGTGCTCCGTTTCTCGGAATGTTGCTAAACGTGAGTTTTGGCGCTATTTCGGATGCAAAGATAATTCGTATAGAAAAAGGTGCAGGACGAACTGAATCCACCGTAACTTACAGTGCCTCGGGGTGGAGGGCAGAAAATGCACATTTTCGGCGCGGGCTGATTTTTCGGTTGTTTTGGCATTTGAGGACATATCTTCTCACTTGCTGAGGTTGTTAAGGCGCAAGCCGGTTGCTTGGGGCGTAGCTTTGACTAATGGAAATGATCCTTGGACTATAAGACTAAGAGGAACGATCCTTGGACTAATGGGGCATTGCTTGGAGTAATGGGAACGATCCTTAGACCAAGAGGAACGGTCAATGGACTACTGGAGCGATGATGAGATTAAATCAGAACTCCTCACCAGCTTGGACTGATGGGGCTTGGAGTGCTGGAAACGATCCTTGGACTAAGAGGCACGAACCTTGGACTAATCGGCAGATGATTATGGCTTGGGCATGGATGCTCTGGTCACCATATGCTCTGGGAACACGAACGTTAACATGGTTTCGGCATGGATGCTCTGCTGACCGTATGCTCTCGAAGCACGAACGTGCAACATGTCGCAAAACCTGGGACGGTAATCCATGCGCTAGCACCAACAAGCTGTTTCCCCCTTGAACTTTTAAATGGCTGCACAGCTTAGCAAGTCAGAGTTGGCGTTGTTAGTATGTGCTTTTCACATGCAGGTGCCTCATTTTCAGGCACGATCAGTTTCAAGCACAAGCCCGTATACTGTTGAAATGCAAGCCTCTGCGTGCATGCGCGTCAAAAAGTGATTGTGCCGGATGCCTCTATTCCTATTCTGCAACCCATCACAAGGTTAGTTTTACTGAGGCATTCGAGATCGTGTGTTTGCTCCAGATGGAGTCAACATGTCGGCTTTCTGCCTCGTAAAGCTTTTTCAAGGTACATGATGCATGTGCTCACTAGACATGCATCTTTTTTGGACAAATGCGATGTCTATCTATCAGTGCGGCAAACACGAAATTTGCTTGGCCGGTAGCCACACCCCAAAAACCATTCTTTTTGCCACAGGCGCCAGCCAAAGCTTACACGCTAACTTAGTTCGACCTGTTGGTTCCCAAGTGACCGCCCCAACCCTCTGCAGACTGCATACATCCACCGATGAGGGCTAAAAGACCAAGAATTGATGGCATTGCGTGAACAAAGCCGCAAGTGTATGATTTTGCGTGCATGCTGCAAACATTGCAGGAATTCCGGGTATTCACCTTCTTTTCACGGTATTTTCACGCTGATTTCGCGTTTCCTTCAAATTTGAAACTTGGCATCTGAAGCCATACTTCTTGCCTCGCCTTCAATTTTCCAGGACCTGCTCTCCCTAAACTCCATCTCTCCCAGCTCCTTGCTTCAACCCTGAACTTGGGCATACCCTGTTCTGCCACAGTTTCCTGACCCCGTCCCCTCGTTCCCCCTCAAACAAACCGGTGCGCCAATTATCTTTGGTTATTTGCGTGACCCTTTCTCATCCAGCTCCCGGGCGTCAGAATCTGAGTATGTCAGAATGATCGGACTCCGCACGTCTTACTTTCACTATGACCCCGTGCCTGCTTTCGTACCTGCCAAGTTCGTTTTGTTCGTGTTGGAACCTGTTCTTCCCAGGTGCTTTCTTGCTGGCTAAAACCTTGTTCCAAACCGTATAACCAAAACAACTGCTTCGGCAAGTCAACTGGTGTTGTTCGCTTTTCAGTGTTGAGTAGATCAGCCGTTGCATCACCATCGCGTGCCACCTGCATCAGTGTGACGGAATACATCGGGGGAAAAAGCCCCAACCGGTGTTTGGCCCAACACAACAGTATTCTAAAGGGCAACATCGAGCCAACATATAACCAGTGTTCGACTGTGTATGCCCTTCAAGAAATCCTGCTGAATCCTGCATCCCTTTTCAAAGCCTGCGTAAACAACGGCAGGAATTTAGGAAGGAATTTAGGAAGACAAAAAGTCTTCACCTTTGTCAGATTTTGTTGCAAAGCCTTGGCACAGCCTTGAAACCCAAGTGTTCCTGTAAACATGACCCGTGCAAATGCTTGTAAAGCCGTATCAGCCATCCTGACCATGCGTCATTGTGACCAGAACGGACTCCGTGCAGAGCGTAATGCAGCCCTTGGACCTGATACCGATGCCAATGAAATTCGTAAACTGTACCTTGACAATCTTCTTCATAAGCTATGGAGACAGAAACTGCAAGTCAGAGACACCCTCGCGAAACCCACAACACCTGCACACACGACTGCTTTCAAAAGTCACGCCGTAGCCCGAACAAACTGTGCCAAACTCAGCACCACCTTATTCGACTCTCTGATAGCCCTCTGTCAGCCCTCTGTCAGCCATTGTACGTTGTAGACCATGAGAATAAAAAGTCAGCCCAAGCCCAGAAGCAGATTTGCATGCAATTTGGCAGGGTTCCTCTCAACACCTGCTGCGCTCGCAAAAACTCAGGCACTTGCGACAGAGCCCACACGGCAAATTTGTGTAAGAAACACATGTGCAGACACCCCGAAACAGAGACACACACACACACACACGC
>CAJNIZ010045866.1:27636-42707 GCA_905231905.1 Symbiodinium pilosum
CGAACTTTCCACAAAATCCCACAAACAGAACGACGCGCACAAGACAACTGATAGCAGCAAGAAACAAAAAGAGTGAGCCAACACATACAAAAAAGTCAATGACTGAGCTCTAGCTCCAGGCAGGTGTAGGGGCGGTGGTTTTTTCCTTGCAAAGATGAGTTGAGCATCAGTTTGTACGCAAATATGTTCGCAGCAAAACGCAAGAAACAGCAGCAAGCAGTTTTCAAAATCACGAGCATGCAAAGTTTTGCAAGTTGTGCACGTATCCAGGGAAATGCAAAAGTTGCGAAAGCAAGACCGCGGAATCAGTTCTGCCATGAGCGTCCGCCTCAGACTTGCAAAGTCACAATGGATTGCTTTGTTCTGAGTACTTGGCATGTATTGTTTGTGCGTGCTTGTGCGCAATGCGACTTTTGAAGAAACCATGGCATTGATGGATTGTGTGGGATCCACAATTCATGATGCTTTACAAAGCCCGGCCAGTTCTGCCACTGAATTTGATTCTGGCATGCATACCCAGCCTTGTATCCTGCAAAGACCCTTTAAAGGCTCTGAATCGATAAGGGCGGATAAAGGACCAGATTGCGATAGCCTTTAGTAAAAAGCAGAGAAGATATCAGCATCTCTCAAGCCAGATCCTTCATGAGAACGGCAGCCACGAAATACTGTCGTGCCAGTTGACGTCAGGCTGCCGCGGGTGAACATTGCACCGCCTGAGCCGCCTGAATGCACCGCTGGAAGAAGAGGTGAGCTTTTGAGCTACAATACATTCGCAAAAGACCCAGCCCAATATTCTCTCTGCTTGAAAGCATAAGATCTAAAGCAAGGCAAAACCCCTCTCCTGTTTGTGCGTCTGCATGGCAGTCAGTGAACTGCGACATTCCGGACAGAAGTGCGTTTTCAGTCACAAAGATCGCGCCGCCTGTGTCTGCCAAACAGAATGAAGCATCTGAACAAGTGCCCATGCATGCCTTAGGATATTATTAGGATTAAATGAGAAATCCCGACTCTGGCCTAACTTTGCCGAACAATTCTCAGCGTGGAACGTGCCGTTCAAGTACAGCTGCTTCGGCGAAGACAGCTGCTTTATCGAACGCATATGCATGCATCCGCCACTGTCACGTGCTGCACAACTTTGACAGCTAATGCTGCCAGCATGCTGCTCCAGTGAGCCGCCATGCATGTAAATACCCCCTCCAACCAGCTCTGAATGACCGAATAGAATCGTTATACTGCCAGCGTCCTGTCGGAGGTTGCCATGTTGAACAAAGATTGCGCCACCTGGCATCACCAAATGCGAGCCGCGTAGTCAACTAGCATGCAGCTGGGAAAGGTGTTTCTAGTTCAGGAAACTGTGAAATAGGCGCAGCACACCAGCAGGAGACAATCTGCGCCATGTCGCCCAACAGAAACTGCAGACGAGAACATCAAACGCGAAACGGTACATTGTGTATAGCAAGCGCAACGCATAACACAGTCAGGAAAATCAAAATGATGCTAACAATGGTCTTAGTGACCTAGTCAAACAGCGGCCCCTGGCCAAATGAATTGCTGTTGAGCGCGTGCCGATTTCAAGCCATTTTGCACAGTGCAACTTTGAGATGTCTTTGTGCTTGCAAGTTCCTCCGTGGGTCACATGCACCACTGCGTACGTGCACTGCTAGTGAAGCCTGAAGGGTTGTGGAATGCCTCCGGACATCATCACCATCACTGCGCACTTTGTGGGTCTGAGGGTCTTGGCCCAAGTTTTTGGTGCGCACTGAAGCCTGCAAGCATCTTACAGTTGAATGCGTCCAATGCAAAGAATGTTTGCAGCATCTGCGCGGCGACAGCCATGCCTAATCCCAGCATCCCCTCCTACACAAACCCTGTCGAGTGTTCAGCATTAGTCCTGGCCTTGGGTGGCCTTGCAGCTGCGCGCTGTGATGGAGCCTTTCAAGCGAAGCCCACGTTTCCTCTTGTCTTTCGGACTGACGGCGAGACATCCACCGGATTTGGCGCTGCAATTTTGGCAGCTGATATTGCCAGCAAGCTGTAGGAGGCCGCCATCTACTATCATGAGACCACCGCCGTATGCCTCCGAACGACTGGACTGAAGCTTGATGCTACCTCCTTCTTGCCGTAGGCCCCCGCGAAGAATGTAGAGTCCCCCACCACCTGGCATCACTGCATGCACCAACATAGGCTCCATTGGTTGACCGATGCCCCGCCTTTGTCGGAGGAGCTGCTGCTGCTTCGCCAGATCTCCAGGGCTCCAGACATCATGGTCAGGCCCCGGCCCAGGAAGAGCGCGCCGCCAGCAATTAACCCGTTCTAGGGCACAGAGAAATTTTCTGATGATTTTGGGCAATGGCTACAGCAACTGGAGAGACTTGCTGCTGAGACGGGAAGGTAACGACATGAACAATGATGTGCGAGAAGGAGCGGGGCAACTATAGTTTGCTTATGAGCGTCCAGTTCTGACGCTCAGCTTTCTGGATCCAAAGCCGGAAAATGAATGGATGGTTCACTCGGATTGCAGCAAATAGGTGGTAGCTATCTATGGTTGTTTGGGCCCAACTCTGACTCTACAGTCAGCCCTTGTGCCACAGAGGAGCCGGTCCTCTGCATGCTGCTCTTGAAGTGACTGCTAGCAATGCCACTATTGCAGGAGAGGCTCATTGTGGCAATCGACGAAGACGATGTGGGAACTACCATCCGATCCATCTTCTATGCGCACAGGGCCATGTGCGGTCACACAAGCTTGTGGCATCGGTGTCGTCCCGCCAAAGGTCAGCGTGCCGCGAAAGACGACACCACCACGTCCTAGCATCTAACCTTTGACATCTCCCTTGCAAGCCAAACCGAACGAACAATCTAAAGGTGAGCCGAGTCTCCTGGGAAAGTGAGCGGCGCGCTGAGCAGGATTGTTGCACCCGTGCCCAGCACCCTGCAGCTCCCATCCCCATTCAGAGTTGCTGTCCTATGCTTGATAGCATACAGGCCCTGCAGATCCAGCACGCCATTGGTGCATGTCTCTGGAAAGTCAGGGACGCGAATGGCACCCTGGACGGCTAATGCAGGTCCTGGCGAGGTACTGTCACAGCTAAGCGGTGGTCCCTTGTCACCTTTCAGCAAAGAAGCATCTATTACAGGCATATAGCCTCCCTTTATGTCTCAAGGCACTGCAGCCATGCGTGGGCCCAAAAACAAGCGTTGCCACAAAGCCGCTAGGTTGGAAGCAAGGCAAAACAACACCTGGCACTACAGCTGCGTGTGATATCTCTAGCCCTAGCCTAGCCCAGTCCTTCGTCTGAGTGGCATTCCCTGATGTTGATGCGACCGGTGGAGTTAAGGTCGCCCTGAACTGAGGCAGCACCTCAGCAGGCAGGCACTTTTAGAACCCTCGCGGCGCTGCTCATGCCAATGCAGTTTGCTCTGTTTAAGCTGCTACCGGCACTGCAGCAAAGACTTGCTAGTCGCGCGCCTCCACGAGAAGCAGAGCACGAAGCGAAGCTGATGAGCCCGTCGATTTGCTGGAAGTCACCAAAGACTGCACCACCTTCAGAGCTTTGCAGCGCAACCAGCTGAGCTTATAGATGAAAGAGGCTGGCACAACAACAACAACAACAACAACAACATGGCTGGCTAAACTGGGCTGACCATATCCATGCGCGTTGCAGCCGTTGAATTCCATCTGTCCCAAAGACTCCCAATCTCCTCCAACCAATATCGCACCTTCAAGGCTTGTCACACGCAAAGCAAGCCAGACTCTAGCAACTCTTGATCAACACTCCATACAAGCCCGATTTTAGGTCTGCCAGCTTAGATGCTGCACGCGTACCTCCATCTGTTTCCGCGGTGCAATTGCGAAAATACATGTTTGCGGTGTCGGCTTGAGCGAACTTGTTCTGGATCATGAGTGCGCCACCTTGGAAGCTTGCAGCGGGCAGGCATACAAGACATGTTGGTATGCTCCTTGTCTGAAACTGTGTTAGGACGCCCGAAGGGCCATTCAGCTCGCATCTACAGGGCGGGTACAGGTTCAGGGTGCAGGAGACACATGCAAATTTGTTGGCGTTGGCTGTATGAATATTGAGCCAGGAGTGCGAAGGATAGTTGCCGCACCAAAGGCTCTGGAGCCATAGACCCTTGCAACCTCACAAAAACTGAGCTACTGCTGACTTGACCCGACCTTCTTGGGCTTGGCAGCCGCTGAACTCCATAACACCAGAAGACTCCAGGCTTGATACGGAAGATATGGCACCTGATATCACGTCTCCAAATCTCGCGTTGATGCTTCGCGAGCAATGCTCCAAAACAATTTTGGCGTTAACAACTGCCAGCTCAGGTTGTGCAACACCCGCGCCTCCGCTTGAAGCCCTGCAGGACTCGAATTTCATGTGCCCGGCTTCTTGCGAAATGTTGCCAATGGCATTGAGTGCACCACCTTTCGAGTTTGGCACTCACCGCAGAATGTGCTGCTCCACACAAACGAAGCAGCCCAACCTGCTTCAAGAGCTCGGCAGTCGTTGAATTCTATGATGCCCGAGGAAATGAAGCTGCTTTGAGAAAGTACCGCACCTGCCCAAGACTCTAGCAACTCTTGATCAACACTCCATACAAGCCCAATTTTAGGTCTGCCAGCTCACATGCTGCACTCGTACCTCCATCCGTTTCCGCGGTGCAATTGCGAAAATACATGTTTGCGGTGTCGGCTTGAGCGAACTTGTTCTGGATCATGAGCGCGCCACCTTGGAAGCTGGCAGTGCGCAGGCCGACAAGACACGGTGGCGTGCTCCTGGTTTGGAGCCTTCGCGTCCTATTAGTGCTCAACACACAAGACCCGCTTCTAGGCAAACTTTGATTCGCCTAGCAATACTTCCTGGAGATCTCGTGCAAAGACAGAATTGCTAGATGGAACGCTGCACCCGCACCGCCTTTCAGGGCCGCGCATGAATCGAAGCTCATGGTCCCGTTGTCTTGAGTCAAGCTGTCGCTGATCACAGCTGCACCACCTCCAGAGCTTGTGCTACAGAGATCCGTTTGGAAGCAAGAAAAGCAGCCAACCGGGCTTAAACAATTAAATGGCGGCCAGACCCGAGTCGACTGCCCGACAGCCCTTGAAGATCATGTTGCCGAATGACCACACGCTGCGGTGGACTGCCATAGCACCACCTGGGCTGCTCAAATCGTCAAAGTCGCAAGCTGAAAGTTTCTCAGCTTGCCGGTCATTTTTGAGCGACAGACCGTCGAAAACTCAACAGCCCGGGCCTGACGCTGCTGTGCAGCCTTCCGCCGTGATGGAGCCGCTGGAGTTTACCCCCGATCGCGCTACGTCTTTGATTTCGCCTTCAATCGCCAAGCATCCGCCATTATGCTCTGCACTACAGTTTCGGCAGCTGATCTCGCCAGAATGTTGATGCAGGCCGCCGCTCTGAATGCGCAGACCGCCGCCCGAGCCCTTTGTAGCACTGGACCACAGCTTGATCCTGCCACCATCTTGTTGGAGATCACCGTTTGCAATATGCAGGCCCCCGCCACCTGACATTGATCCCCTCATCACAAAAACACTCCGAGCGGTGGCCCGAAATCCTGAAAGACTACTGTGAAAGGGCAAGACTAGTTTCAAAAGGAGCGTATTAGGACTAGATCAATGATGAATTGGGGGGGGTCCAGATTCAGGAACATTTAGATACATTCATTAGGTGTAAACAGACTTTATAACAGGCATGTTTCGTTTCTGAGGCTAATGTGGGGCCGCAGGAGTTCAAGGCCCCCAATAGTGGAAAACAACGGCGATGTATTGCATTAAAGGGGAAAAGGGGATGTTGATTGTTAGGGGGAAGGGCTTACTTAATCGTCATTCATCGACATGTCATTCAGATTTGGAGATCCTTGACCCTATTGCGCATGGACGTTTCATCGTGATGATTTGTGCAAACTGCCCACATCGTACACCCCACCTGCGACACTGCTACTGCGAGCGATCTCCAAGGTGCCCGAGACGACAGTCAGACCCTCCTCCACGTTCAGCGCACCGCCAGCAAACACATGTTCCTGCTAGCAGCAGATGAATCCGTCTATGGCGGCATGAATTCGGACCGAACATTGGAACACGTTCGTAGGAATGAGGTGTGGCTTCCCAGGCGCACCTTGTTGTGGCAATCCGTGAAGGTGACATGGGCACCACCATCATCACCGATTTGAAGCGTGCTCCGCACCGTCACACAGGCTTGTGCCAGTTCAGATATGCCAACAAAGGTCAGAAATCCACCGAATGCAACTCCACGACTTCCTGGCAGCGCATTTGCGCAAAACTTCCAGAACAAGAGGCGCATCTAGCTGGTTCTATCAGTTCGTGGCAACGAGCTCAGATTAACAAATGACTCACGTGACTTAGCTGTTTGACCATGAGGAAATTGTAGCTATGGATACGCTCCTAAATGTATAGCTCTCAACCTCAAAGTCGACCAGCATTGGGGCATCGAGACCTCAATTAAGGAAGCCCACAAAGCCAAAGTCAAACATATTCGTGGCTCATCATCAACTCATGCTTCTAAGAAGTTAAGGCTTTGATTTTTCTGTTGCATAGCTTCACCAACTAGATTGAGTTCCCAGGAATACACATCAAGTATGGATTGCAGTAGTAGGTGTTGAGCTCCTTGTTTCGTTTCACTTCTTGGCTCTGATGCCCCTACAATGATAATGACAGGTGAAATTAACCTAGCTGCCGACAAAAAGTGTTTTTACTTTTACTTGCAACTGCAAGCATTTTTTTAGACAAATCCAGGGTTATGATGCAACGGCCTGCTTCAAAAACTAACGGCGCGTTGAGCAAGACGGTTGCACTGGATCCGTGGACCATGCAGCGCTCATTCAGAGCTTGCTTGATCGTTTGCTTGTCGTTCACCACGTACAGGCCGCGGAGGTTGAGCTTGCCCTCTGCGCAGGTATCCGGAAAACGAGGGGCGCGAACATCACCCTCGACTGCAAGTGAAGATCCTTGCATCGTGGCGGTATAATAGGCGACAGGTAGAGTGAGGATTCTGGTGTTTTTTCTTGTCATGCAACACGCACGTACACTCAGAAGGAAAGTTCAGCTAGTTCAGCGAAACCCGTCCTGCTTGCGCCTCGCAATCTTCAAATGTCAGGGACCCCGTGGACGTAAGGTCGCCCCGCACAGTCATGACACCTCACAACGCATCACGCATGCGAACGTCTAACAACAATAAAATACTGCAATCGCCTATCCTATGCATCCCCCAAGCTTTGCTACACGCTCACCTCCACGGTTGGCGAATGCGTTTCCGTTGGCGTGCTTCGGATCTTTGAGAAGCATCAAGTCACTGCCTGGCTGCACTGCAGCTGTCTAAGACATTCAACCTACCTTGCATGGGCTCTCCACAAAGGAGATTAGGTGATCATTTTGCCTTGACGTCCTCTGCAGCCAGTGAATGCCATGATGCCTGATGCTGTTACGTCTTTCCCGGCAAATATCGCACCTGGAGGAGGCTTTGACACGGATGAACATTCTCAGCAAGGTCTGCTCCTGAGTGATGCTTGATATCCTGCACATGGGCCTCCGTTATAGGCAGTGCAATTCTTGAAGCGCAAGGTGCCATTGGCTTGTTCCAAGGCTTTTTGAGCCAGCACTCCGCCGCCTTGTGCAAATGTCACGAGCAGCTGCACGACTTACTCAGGAAATAATGTAGCAAGAGTTAATCACACGAGCTGAAACTCTGCAGGACCTTGATCTCTGGCGTGGCAGTTGTTGAACTCCATGATGCCGAATGACTGCATGTATTCAGTATGTATCGCACCTGCACGGAATGTTGAAGGCCACAGTTGACAGTTGGCGATGATTGACAAACATGCCGCGCCCCGCCTCCCCCAACGGAAGTGCAGTTGCGGAAGTGCATGCTGCCGCTGCTTTGATTCAAATCTGCAGTTTGGATAGCGCCACCTGGCGGCGTTGTCATGCACAGTTACGTTAGATAGTCAATGGACCAAGCGGTAAAATGACTGAGCGAGCTTAATTCACTTGACTTTCGCATCTTGCAGAATCATCACCACACAACACAATTCTGGGCTTCGGCTCCCAGATATTGTAGTCGGCTGCTAGGCCAGAGTTCAGGGTTGAAGGCATCGGCTGCAAAAATTTACGCACGTCTTCAGCGTGCGCACACGCAAAGCGTATGGAATCGCACTACAACGAGTGCAAAGTATCGCTGCAACACCAATAGCTGCATTACTCGCTTCCTCCTGATCTTAAGTGCCCGCCCCCATTAATTGAAATATTCCTCGGCCAGAAAAAAAACAATTGTGGGAAGGGTGGGATGCTAATAGATATGGTTGGATGAAGATCCCTTGTAACAGCAAGTGGCCCCGTGAGTTCTATTTCGCTGAGATCCCTGATTATTCGTGAGTGAGATTTTCTTTAGATTGTTTTTGGTATATGCTCCCCTTTAAGGCCGTATATTCATAAAAACCACGAGTATTAAGCATATAGAAAGAAAGGAGGTTCACAACTCAAATCAGAGTTGCGTATGAATCTTGTATATGAAAAAACATTTATAGAAGCCGTATACACACTTTAAGAATTGGGAAGGGAGACGCAGGAGCTCCCTATTTTCTTGTTGTTCCTTTTCACGTCCCAAATGAGCATCGTCCCGTAGTTCATTATCAGGCTGTTGGTGCCGCCTTCTTAAAAGTAGTCTTCTGCATCTTAAAAAATGCACTTCCAGGAGTTGAAGCCTCTGAAGTTTATTGGATACTGGGATGGGCTTTAAGATTAAAGGGAGTTGATTGTAACCTGTCAGCTGCTATGTCTCCAAAACCGAATCACACCAGGCAAGCGCGGTCTGACCTTGCACTGATGCTTGGCAGTTGTTGAACTCCATCATGTCGAGCGACAGCATACGAAAGGTATGTATCGCACCTGCTAAGAATTCACGACCCGAGCTCTTGCATAATCACAAACTTATGTGCCTGGCCTCCGCTGTGAGCAGCGCAATTGTGGAAGCGCATACTGCCACGGTCTTGAATCAAATCGTGAGTGTGGATAGCACCACCTGGCGGCATGGTCATGCACAGCTGTTTAAGATACCTAGTGTGTCAAGCCGTAATAAACCATGTGAGCTGCAGTGCTTGGCCTTCTAAATCTGCTTCGCACCTGCTAAACTCCATGGTGCCCGAAGACATCGACATGAATTCGGAGTACATCGCACCTGCGCCAGAGAACATTCTGAGCAAGGTCTGCTTGAGTAGTCTTTCATACCCTGCACACGCACCTCCGCTGTAGGCAGTGCAATTGTGGAAGCGCAAGGTGCCATTGGAGTGATCCAGGGCTCTATTGGCCAGTACTGCACCACCTTTGCCTTGTGAAAGCGTCCCGTGCAGTTGCGTTAGATTCTCAAGTCAAGAGTCAAGACACGAGGCCCTATGCAACAGCAAAACCAGTGATCGCACGAGCTGCCAGCGCTCAGACTGCCTTCGTTCGGACGTTGTACGTGACAGTCGTTGAACTCCATGATGCCGAATGACTGCATGTATTCAGTATGTATCGCACCTGCAAGGAATGTTGCAGGCCACAGTTGGCGATGATTGACAAACATGCCACACCCCGCCTCCCCCAACGGCAGTGCAGTTGCGGAAGTGCATCCTGCCGCTAGTTTGAGTCAAATCCGCAGTTTGGATAGCGCCACCTGGCGACGTTGTCATGCACAATTACGTCAGACAGGCGGTAGACTTAGAACAGGCAGTACAATGAGCAAGCGAGCCAAATTCACATCTTGCAGAATCATCACCGCCACACCGCATAATGCAATTTTGGGCTTTGACTCCCGGAGATTTAAGTTGGCTGCTAGGCCAGACTTCAGGGTTGAAGGTATCCATCCATCAATCATGACTTGGCGTAGGTGACCTTGCTTTCTTGTTTATCGATGCTTGATCCGCTGACCCGGCTCAACTGTCTTGCTTGCCCCCTCGTTTGCTAGACACAGACTGCCCCTACAATCAATGGTTCAATGAAGTCAGTCATTTATATATCAGCTCCGTGCACTTGGTCTCCGGCAATCTAGTAGCACAGGACCAAATTAGTGGTGCAATGGTTTTGACAAGGCTTGCCTGCTAGTTGAACATTTAATGAACATGTGATTGTACAGAAATGCTTCAACAAGCCGCAGACTGGCCTGTCTTGGCACTGCAATGGCGGAAGCCCAGGGTCCCATTGGCTTGCTTCAAACCTTCACGAGCAAGCACTGCACCGCCTTTACCTTGCGAAGCTGTCATGTGCAGCTTCGGCCGTTGCTCAAGACATCTCAAGACATTGGAACTACATGTAAACCAACTTATCACAGGCGCCGCCATCATCCAGACCACTGTCGTCCAAAGCTATTGCATGACAGTCGTCGAACTCCATCATGCCCAATAAAAGCACCTTCTCGGTATGTATCGCACCTGCAAGGAATTTGCATGCCACAGTTGGCAATGATCGACAAACATATGCTGTGCCCCACCTCCCCGAACGGCAGTGCAGTTGTGGAAGTGCATGCTGCCGCTGGTTTGAGTCAAATCCGCAGCTTGGATAGCGCCACCTGGCGACGCTGTCATGCACAATTATACGGCAGATAGTCAATAGAACAAGCAGAAAAATCACCAAGCGAGCTAGGTACTCCTGGCCTTCGTACATTGCTGTAAATGGACTTCCGCTGAGCTATATCAAAAGATCTTGGAGCACCCTTTTTCATGGAGACTTTGTAGTGGCTCCCAGCGCAGGTGTCGTGAGTGTCCAGCCTCGGCCTGAACCCCGGCTGCCTGCTACCTAACCTCTGCAGCTGACACCTTGAGAAATAGGGTTCAGGGTTTAAGGTATATAGCTACCCTATAAGTTATGGGGATTACAAGCCAGACCATGCAACACCTTCCCCAGAAAGGCCCAACCTTCTGTTGCTTCGCAGCTGTTGAATTCCATGTTGCCCGCAGCTTGCGTCAAGCTGCCATTGATCCAAGCAGCACCACCTTCACAGCTTTTGCCGCTTATGTGAAGTCTCGACTTATAGATACATTATTGCGAGTAGTAATTGTTGCTACCACGTGCTCAGAACAAAATGTCGCTTATGGCCTGATGCGTCTGCCTGGCAGCCCCAGAAAGCCATGTCACCCAAAGACCGAATGCTGCCCTGGACAGCTATGGCACCACCTGAGGAGCGCAAGCTGATGGAAACATTCAGGTCAGAACCGGCTTGAGTGGACGCTTGTTAGAAAAATCGGAGACCCACAGCCTGGCCTGAGTCAGCTCTGCAGCTTTGAGCTTCGATGGAGCCGCTGGAGTTTATCCCAAGTCCCTCTGCTCCATCGATCTCAATGGACAAGCATCCACCATGGACTCTAGCCGTACAGCTTTGGCAGTTGATGTCACCAGCATATTGGTACAGCTGGCCTTTTTGAATGCGAAGGCCCCCTCCCGAGCCTTCCGATGTGCAGTCTTGAAGCTTGGTGCTGCCTCCCTCTTGTCGAAGATCTCCCTGGTGAATGTAGATCCCGCCACCGCCTGGCATCACCCAAGGCAACACACATGCAACGACTTCCAACTGCAGCGTGAACACCCCAGCCTCCACGGCTGCTACTGCTTGTGATCTCCAAGGAGCCAGAGACTAAATTCAGGCCATGCTCCACATAGAGTGCGCCACCGAGAGAGGCAACCTCCTCCAGGCAAGCAAGGATGAGCCAAAACTTGTGTCATGTTCGTACTTGAACCGCGAGAGCATTACTGTTGGTAGAGCTGCAGTAGAGCAACAAAAGATGCTCGAGTCACCAGCAGACCTCTTGAAGTCACGACTTATATGGAGCCATCAACTTGCGTCAGCAATGGGATGACTAAAGACAAAGCCGGCGGCAAGACAAGTCTGGCGTACGGGTCAACTGGCTTGCCGGGTTCAGTTACTGTAAAATCTCTGACTCAGATGTTGAGATGAGCCATTCTTTCCCCAAACCGCCCCGTCAAGCCCTGAGATGAGCCTCGTTGTGGCAATCCGTGAAAGCAATTTGGGTCTCTCCATGCTGTCCAACACCTTAGGTAAATCGCAGCCTCCAGTGCTGAACAGACAGTAAGACCTGCTAGTTTGAATTCAGACCAGCACTCAGACTCTTCGGAACATGTAGGATCACTCTCAGATCCAAGCCCATGAGCTCTTCATCTGCTTGCTACTATGAGAGTTGTTGAAAATTCCTTCATTCCAAAAATGCCCTTCTCGCGCGGAGAGGACTTTCATAAAACTTTCGCGAGCGCATCGCTGCGAATGTTTGGGATAGCTCGGGCAGCCCAGGACAATGTCATTTCAAATCGGAACTTCCCTGACTTCGCAAAACTCTGGCCCGAATTGAGCCTAGACCTGTACATGCTAAAGGCGAGCTGAGGGGGTTGGGCTTGCCTAGCAGGGCAGGGAGCCTAGCGGCACAGGGTTCAGGGTAGAGGTTACGGCCTAATTAAGCGCGAGGGCACCTTGCCTTCGCATCCTGGCTGTCCATCCATACATTTAACGCCAATTACAAAGCTTAAAGATCAACTCTCACATGAAATTTCTAGCACGAGAAAACCAAATTGCATAGGGTCTATCAGTCCATCATGACCTGGAGGCACTGCGCCGTCCGAGGAACTGAGCTGGCTTTGCACTACCACGCAGGCTTGCTTCAATGGCCTCTGCCCCACAAAGCGAAGAGCTCCATCGAAAGTCACTCCCTCGGGTCCTGCTGCAGTCATGGACTTGTAAATTCTTGCACCCATGTGAGCTATAGTAAAATTCTTAGTATCCCCCGTAATGACCCTTGTAATACTCCCCCATAGAATCCCCCTTCCACGATTTGGACTACAGCTCATACGATCACTTCACGTTTGTCCTGGAGGATGACTATATTTGTCTGAAGGGAAACAACAACGCTTCGGGAGACATACTACAGGAATCGTTCCCAGCTTCCTAGGTACAGTTATGGCAGTTATGGAAGGTGCTCGATTCGATGTACGGATGACTAGATCACCTCTTCAGCCAACAAGACTGGTATGATAGGAGCCCCTCGCTCAAGTCGACAGCTGAAGCGTTGATGGTGCAAAGATTGTAGTCAGACGGAAAGTGGTGGCAGGACGAACCTGGCGAATCATGCGTAGCTTGATCATGCTGAGAACAAAGCTACGGAAAATTCCGCTGAGAACACACAACATGCAACTGATATGTCACATCAGCGAAGGGATGTCAATAATGTTGGCATCATCTCACCTTTCCCTGCTTGCTGTTTCACGGGCAGTCACAAGTGGGGCTGGAAAGTTGAGTGAGCTTATGTATAACCTGATTTAATTTTGGACAGTAATAAACTGACTTATAATACCCATGAAGCACGAGGCAATAGGCTCCTGCAAAGACCAGGCTTGCGTTCAGCAGAACCGTTGCGCCATCGGCGCCTTGGCCCTGCAGCCTGCAGCCCTCCGGGATCAAGTGCTCCTGATGGCCAACTCAAGACGTTCCGTTTGATGAATCGTTAGCGCTGTGGCGGTGTGTGGATGAGTGATATTCAGCAACGTAGGAAATGAAATGTCCTGCATTACCTCTGAGCACATACACAAACCAATGGGACCTCTCCCGCAAGCATGATTGTTTTCCCAAGATGTCTGAGTTTTGCAAGGTCTTGGGGGACCCTGTGATAAGGTTTTTTGCGCGCCGTCAAGAAATACCTCAGTTTCTTGCTGGGAGGATAATTCAGCGTATGGGGCGCGGCATGGGCTCCTGCTCAACAACGTAGACACCCTGTAGCGAGAGCGATCCCCCCTTACAGGTGTGAGGAAATGGCACAGGAGCATTGTGATTCTTGATCTCGCGAAGCTGGCTGACCTCAGTTGGCTTGGAGATTTTGCACACAACTACTTTCAATGATGTGTCAGGCAGTTTCCGTGCCGCACATTTGATACTGTCTCAGACTTACAAGTTCCTATGTTTGGTCAAGTTGAGGACCCATCCGCTGTGAGTCTGTGTGCGTCGACTCATCGGAGCACAATATTTTGTGGATCTTGCAATGCAATGCTGGATTTACGTGAAACGAAATGCAGCCTGGGCACCTCGATATCAACATTTACCCCAAGGCGTTCGCCAGCGCCGAAGCGAAACAGCGAAAGGCCCTGGAGCACGACCCTGATAAGCGCTGCAAGCAGCATCAGCTGCGTCCACCCAAGTGGACGGCTACTAGCACTTCATATCTCCGTATCTCCGCGCACGTCAGCAAACAATGGAGTAAAATCAGACAAATGACTCGCACAGTTGGCGAGAGACTGGCTTTGAGCCTAAATTTGTGACAGGTGTACATGAATCGTATAGACTTTGCAATCCTGATAGATGCGCTAATGAACATGAAGTACAAGCGGCAGGGCCCAAGCTTGACACATCACGAAACAGCAGCTCAACTCTGAGCCTGCTGCTCTGCCTGACACAGCTGGCTGGCAACTCCCAGGCGCAAGCCTTACCAGCAGAGAGGGTGGGGAAAGGAGCTGATGGAGGAGGAGCTGGGGGAGGTTCATTGTTGGTGTACCAGTCGTGTACCAGCGGCGTTCTTGAGGGCTAGCCATGGACTTATAGCTTCCAACCTTCTCCGGTTGCCCACCTGCATTTCATGGTTCATCTTTTTTGAAGGCGGGTTTGTGGTGTGTACCCTACAGGGACCCAAGACACATCTGCAAGCCAGCACGTATCACAGCAACAGATCGGGGTGCAATTTTCAAAGTACAACTTCCTGCTCATCCAAATTGCCATTGACAAGTCTGGAAATATCATCTGGCAAGATTGCATTTTGGCTTGCGGATTTTTGGATCTTGGTTCCTAGGGCTGGGCTGCATTTAACTTAAATTTTTAAATGCAGATTTAAATGCAGCCAGGCCCAGGATCCAGGAACCAAGAACCAAGATGAGAGAGTCCTGAGCATCTTGGTTCTTGGTTCTTGGTTCCAGGGGCTGGGCTGCATTTAACTTGAATTTTTAAATGCAGATTTAAATGCAGCCATGCCCTAGGATCCAGGAACCAAGATCCAAGATTAGAGAGCCCTGAGCATCT
>CAJNIZ010045867.1:0-11139 GCA_905231905.1 Symbiodinium pilosum
GATATGGGTATTGGGGATCTTACTATAACTTACCCAAAGCCATATTCTATCCACATAAGTGGGACGATACCCTAAACCCTAAACAGTAGTTTCCATTTTCTTTTCCATTATCCCGATATAACCCCTATATTCTATCTACTCAAGGGGAACTGTAAACGAGGCGAAGCTGCAGAGCCTCTAAGCTGAAGCCTCATCAGCCTTTTTTAAGCAGATTAAGTCCCAGAGCCTCATGATTCTATGCAACATCATTATAGGGTTTAGGGTTTAGGGTTTAGGGTATACCCCTACTTGAAGGGTCAGGGGGACTTAGTAAGTAGGTTATTAACCCCTATAACCCATATAGTAAACCCAGTTATTCCCCTTCTTAAGCTGCTTACTAAGTCCCCCTGACCCTCCAAGTAAGTCCTAAACCCCAAGCCCTAAACCCTAAGCCCTTAGCCCTAAACCCTCCAACCGTGTGGAACCTTCAGTCCTGTAGTCCTGAAGTGGACCGTGCTGGCCATGAAACATGTTTTCAAGATGGCACGGCGCTTCTTGTCCAATGTGGGGTGTGGGGGGGCAATGACCGTTTAGGGTTTAGGGTTTAGCATTTCATTTTTTGCTTAGATAAGGAATTTTGCGTGTGCTGCTCCATTCGGCAGAACCTTGCAGAAATGCACGTGATCGTAGTTTATCAGACTTTGCAGGTGTGTTGCGCCAAGGATCTTCAGTTTTATGATCTCATAGGAACATGTATACTGGAGGCTCCCCAAACTGAAGGTCTTTTGGGTCTAGGCGTCAGCGAATTTGGTCTGCAGGTCAAAGTTGGGGCTTCTTCCTATGAACCATGGATTTCCCTCCCCATGGTTCCGCCTTGATAAGGGTTATAGATGGTAGTTTCCCAAAATAAGGGAGCCCCAATATAGACCCCAAAATCTTATAGTCCTCATTATAGGGAACCCCCAAACAGGTACCCCTCATTTTGGGAAACCCCAAATAAGTTCACTTAAGGAACATGGGGTGGTATGTATTTGGGGAGTTCCTGCCTGGAGGTCCTTGAAGTCAGCATCTCATGGTTGGGTGAGGGCTTCTTGAAGGAGAAGTGGGATTGCTTTCAGGAGGGATGGCCTTAAGGAAGTAGTTCTCACAAAGCCCTAAACCCTAAACAATAAGCCCTAAGCCCTAAACCCTGCCTCATTGCGCCTTCGCAGACCTTGAGCCATGAACCTTAGATTTGAACCCTGAACCTCACTGGAACGCTTGAAGCGCCAAACTTGAAACTGAAGCCCTACCCCCAATGCCTAAACGGGTTATTCTCAACATCATGTGCCCCTTTTTGGTACAAATTGTAGTACGGCACCTAATTTTCAGGGGTACCTGCCCTATATCCCAGCGCCTAAACCCCGAGGCCCCAAACCTTCAAGCCTCTACGTACATGAAAGCCGAAAATGAAAGTCTTCAGACCCTCATTTGGACACTAAGTGAAAAAGCCTCCACAAGAAAACCTGAGCCCGATAGTTTAAGTCCCACCTGTATAATCCTTTTTGCTGGTACCTATATTCCCTACCCTACTCCCCGTTAAGCAGAGATAAGTACTTGTAACCCTTAAACTCCAGGAATGACATATCCCGACGCAACCCCTATACCCCATATAAAGGGACCTAAACCCCCCATCAGAAAGATCCAAACCCTATAGACCCTGACCCTATGAACCCTGAACTCTAAACCCTAGACCCTAAACCCCAAAATCTAGACCCTAAACCCCATGTGAGCCACTGTCAATATTATTGGGCCTATTATGGGACCCTCATCAATGGACATTGGGGTGCTTCTTGTAGCTTAATATACTCCCAATTATAGTCCCTATTCAGGAAACCGCGTCCAGTAATTATCTGAGTAAGATTAACAGTAGCTCATGTAAACCCTATGCCCTACACCTTAAACCGTAAGCCCTAACTCCGAACCTGTAACCCTAAACCCTAAGCTCTAAACCCATAACCCTAAGCCTGAACCCTCAGACCGAACCCTCATGTAAACCTCCAAACTAAACCAGGTTGCCAGAGCTCCGGTTCGACCGGGGCGCTGGTCTTGGTCGAGGGGCGCCGTAGCCTGGAGCAGGACGGATGTAGAAACGAGGTTTTGGTTTTTAAGGTTTAGGGGCGTTTGGTGCTTAGGTTTTTTTGGGCTGAGATTAGGGGATTTTAGGTTGAGGATTCAGGGTCTTGAGAAAAGGTTTTTTGGGTCAACGCCGCGGTACCCTAGATCCTCTGAAGGAGCTTGTAGCTTGTACGGGCAAACAGTACCTGGACCCCAAAAGTATGTAAAATAATGGCCTTTATGGCTATTATTGGCGATCATTTTACATAACTTTGGGGTTTAGGTAATACAGAGGGTTTAGAGATCAGGGCTGCGATGTCGAGGGGGTGAAGGATTACTGTACAGCCTTATCCAGTGTAGGGATAAGAGGCTTCAGGGCTTCTCAGAACCTACTGGTTCTTAGTAGGGAATAGGCGAACGTGATCCCGATATAATCCCTATATAGCGTGTATTCCCATGTTTCCTACTAAGAACCGATACGATAATGGAGTGCTCTACTCATGAGTCTGTTGAAGTAAATGCTAAGCCCAAAAGTGTGGAACTTGAGCTCAAAATCGAAAGGGCCCCGGGTAACCCGTAAAAGGCCAGTCAACGGTGGTATAAATGCGCTGGGAACGCCTGAGCTGACCTAGTCAGCTGGTTTAGGGTCTAGAGTTTGGATTTGAAGATTTACATTTTAGGATTTGAAGCTTTGGGCTTCGGAATTAGGGTTTACCTTGCCTTTTTGTTGTTGTGTGCTGCAGTATGGCGTGACGACATTGGGTGTGCATGGGAACTCTGCAAGGATTACATAGGGATTGTCGCACAAGTTCGTTTGTCTCATACAGACCTAGCAAGAGATTCTTTGGGGACGCAGATAATTAGATGCTACATGGCACCGTTGCCTGAGATAAAGTGCATACGGGGGTGTGCCTGTTGAGCAAGGGTTTGCGAGTCCATGTGAAGCTCGGGCCAGGAACCCACGCAAATGACATAATATGTAGTATAATAGTTTGAAAAGCTTGGTCGTGTTCCTCCGTATTCTTCGCACAAGTCTGCTAGAGGCCGCTACCAGCGCACTCGTTCAATGCCCTGATGCAACTAGGAGCACACTTGCCTCAGACCCACAAACCTTCAGCTTGAGGGGTTCCAATGAGAGATTTAGACTGTAATTAGGGCCCTAAGTTTCAGAGTTCCACAAGAGATATAGATTAATTATGCGGTCCTCAAGCTGAAGATTAAGAGGGTCTAAGAAGGAATGTGTAGGCTTCCTGAGAAGAAGAAGTGCCCCAAAGGGTGCGGAATTGTGTTCCCGTTCTCGTTCTGAGCGTGCAAACCGCTCACCGCACCACGACCTGTGAAAAGAAGCCTGTCACCGCCAGGTGGGATTAGAGTTGACCCAAAAACTTCTCGTACATCCCACCGTGGACATGTGGGCTGCCGGCCGACAGGCTCGATTCTGCCTTGTTGTTGAGTTTAAGGGTTGGGGCCGACGGTTTAGGGTTGGGAAGTAGGGTTTGGGGTTTAGGGACTGGGTTTACGTTTGGGGCTTTAGAACTTCTAGAAATATCCCCACCGCAGGTCCGGCAATGATTCTCGACATGCTACGTAAATCCCGATGATAGATGCCCATTAGCCTGCAACTTGGCTCCCACGAAGACTTAGCTGAAGGTTGAGGGTTCAGGGATTATCAGGATTGGGGTTTGGGGTTTAGCCGGAATAATTACCAACATCATTCCGAAGTCTGTTTGAGCTACCCTATAGCTCAAGTGTAGATGGAAATTCGCACTACGACATTCGTATAGTTACCTAGGCGCCCAGATGATAAAATCCTCATGAACCCTTACATGAACCAAGTTACCACGTCCTTCTTCATGTTCTTTTCTTTTATTTGGTTCTGAAATATTTGCAACTATGTAGGCTTCTACAGTATGCACCATCCTACAGTTGCGAGTGGGGGCACAAACGGACGAACGCTTCAAACGAAGTTTCGCAAGTCCTACACAGATACGCATGATGCGATTCGAATCATCATGTTTTTATTTAGACTACAGGCACAACTTAATGTGGTAGCCAGCCCACACTTTAGATTACATGAGACTTCAGAAAGCGGCTGCCACACCTAACCCCTACTATAAAATATTCCTGATCAGTTTTACTATAATATACCACAATATACTAATAACCTCCCAAACCCCTAATATGAGATATTCTCAATATGTATTATGATTATGATTTACCACAATATCAGCGGGGGAGATTCGTCCTCAACTGTTCGAACATGCTTCAGCCACTGGTAGTGGCAGTCCAGTGCACAGCACAATCACACCTTCAACATCCGCGTTTCCCGCGGCAGTTTCCCTCTATTCGTGGAACCCTACACCCCAACCTAGAGCGACGTAAGAGACAAACTAAAGGCAAGAATGCAACGCAAAACCATGAGAAGCCAAGATACCTAGCAACACAAGTTGGCGCCCCCCTTCGTGGCCCCTATTTCTCACTGCAGGATCCCTGCGTGTACCCTAGGAGTCCTTGAATCCGAACACACACGCCATGCCCCCCAGAAAAAGTGACAGCAACCCTGCATACGCCTGTGTGTATGCATGTATGGATGCATGCCTGCGTATCCCTCATACAAATTCCCAAAGTGGACCTAGGAGCACCCGGTAGCAACCCCGAAAGTTGATGCTGAAAACCCTGCATGATCTTGGTATCTATCGTGCCGTAAAGGTACTAACGGTGGTCCAGGATGTTTAGCACCCAAAACCCTGAACACTACACCCCAAACCGCGGTTTAGCACGGGCTGTTTGAAAGGGAGTTGGCGTGGCGATACAAGCGCTTGCGCAAAGTCCGAAAGCGGCTCAGCTTTAACAAGCAAAAGATTTTAGAATACGAGATTGAAACGGGCTTATTGGGCTTAAGGATTAGAGTTTAGTGTTTAAGGTTTGGGTTTAATGTTTAGGCTGCAGTGCCTTGGGCTTAGGATGTAGAGTTTAACCATGCTTCGTTAAGACTTTTGGAGTTGGGTATAGAGATGGTGAATCACGGGGACTTGCCACAGAACTAAGTATGAATGCGATAATTGTCCGAAGGATTTGAAGTTTATAGCTCAAGGTTTGAAATGTGTGACTTAATTAGTGGGTGCGTGGTTTAGAGATTGCTGGGTTTAGGTTTGAGGGCTTAGGACTTATCATGCCAGGCTTCGGATTCTGGATTTAGGGTGCACCGGGTTCGTGATCTCAAGCCTGCACGTGGGAAGGGTTTGGGTACTGCTGGGGCTCCAGGTCCAGGAAACAGGGTTCGCAAAAAGGAAATGTAGACCCATGATTAATAAACCCCGTCCTTTTAACGGCCTTAAAATTAGGATCCATATTGAAATCTCATTATGGGAGGGGGTTTATTAATCAGGGGTCTGGGTTAAGTCCCTCTGCTTGTGCTACAGACGTGGTGTTAGAGGTATCGAGTGGCTACTACTCACGTCCGCTGTTGCAGTGGTCATGTGAACTTCAGAGGGTTCCGGCATTGTAGATGTGTAGCTGCATCATTCTACATTGTTTAGGTCGTAATGCAAGTCTCGGAATTTCCAGACCTTACTGGTGGACTGCTCCCATAATCGCAGGATTATAGTAAGGCAAACCGCCAGAACGAATAATATGCTTTGACCATCATCTGATTCTTGCAGGACTGTATTAGTTTGGAGCTTCGATTCCCCACCACTCCCAGATGTTTGAGAACTAGTGACAAACCCTAAACCCTGAACCCGGAACCCTAAACTTCCTAAACCCCAAGGCCGTGGAATTCCGGATCTTCCCCGCTGCTCAGCCGCACTGTTCAGGAGTTGGGGTATGCAGCGCTGGTATTGCAAGCATGCACGAACGCCATAGGGCCCCGCAGATACAGTGAGTATAGGGTAGGCGCGGGAAGGGGTTTAGGGTATGGGGTGGGGCTCATAGGCCTACCAGCCGAGCGGCATTCTAGCATATGCGATTCAAGTATGGTGGAGGTACTTCCTCAAGTATGCTGCAGACCTCCTGGCATCATGTAAGTTATGTTGCTTAGTGTGACCATTGCTTTACTCGCCATAACACAATCTTCACCTCTATCACTGCAGTATTGCTGTATTACTGTGCATTCTGTTGCTCCCAGACACCCTCTCAAGCACCAGGAAGTACTTACAGATTCATTTTTCCAAATCACGCTCATAGGGCCCTTGCTAATAGTAGATGCTTTATATTCCCTTCTGCAATTCCCGGATGGTGCACAAGTTTCCAAGGCTACCCAGCTTTGAAAATATCTCCTTTTATATCCTTGCATTTCCCTGTATATCCTTACATAGCCCCATCCCAAATATGCTTGTAGAACCCTATGACCCCTTGAAGGAGGCGATGTGATTTTGGAACCCAAGCCACCCGAAATCCTGAATCCTAAGCCCTAGTCTTTGGTAAGTTGACCCCCAAACACACGGGTTCCCTGCCAGTCCCCTTCTATACTCCCCCCTCCCAAGTTCCCCCTTAATTCCGATTCTTCAAGGAAAATTGAGGCTAATCAAGGTAACAGGAAGCCTAGGGTGGGTAGTCTAGGGAGGTCTGGTTAGCCGAGCCCATGATTAACTCCAAAGTCAAATCCTAAGCCCGAAGCCCCAAACCGAAAGCCTAAACCCTAAAACCCTGAACCCTAAACCCTAACACTCCAAACCTATAGTCCCCCTTACGTATATAGAATGTGGTTTTGGGTAGATTATAATAAGATCCCCATATACCCCATATTCTATCTACCTAAGGGAGACTATAAATCCTAAACTGTCAGGCTACCGGCAAGCAGCTGGATGCAGCGGGCCTGCAGCCGGCAGGCGAGGCGCCGATCGAATCAACCAAGCGCGCTGCTCGCGCGTGATTGAGGCCTAGGGCTTCTAGTATAGGGTTATATAGGTGTTAAGGGTTAACGGTTCTTGCCTAGGGCTGGTTCTATAGAATCATATGTATATAGGGTCTTAGGATATGGGGTTGTAAATAGGGGTATTGGGAGATGGTGGGTTAAATGACATCGGGGCTTCCAATATAGAGTTTGTATATGGTGGGGTATATAGAAAGTATATAGGGAATAATGGAAAGAACCTAGAAACTGTTATATTGTTAGGGAATATGTATGGGGTATATCGGGAAATGATGGGTTATATGGGGACACACAGAGTTTGGGGCTTTGGGTTTGGAACTTAGGTGTTAGGTCAGGTTTGGGTTTAGAGTTTATGGTGTATGCTTAGGGGTGCAGGGCTTGGGGTTATACAGGGGTAGGTTTGAAAATACTTTTTTTTGTTTTCTTACTAGCCTTAACCCCTACATTATCCTTCTAAAGAGTTTTTATAGGGCTCCCCAGACCTACCCTAGTTAAGTTCCAGGGTTTAGGCTTTGGTCTGCAGTTGTTTCAGGCCGAAGGTATGGAAGGACCGTGTAAGGTAGAAGCCTGAACCATTGCCAGTTCTATGTCCGAACAATTCTTACACTCACGGGTTCGTGTATATATATATATGTATACATATAGATAGATGTATACATATAGATATATGTATACATATACATATATGTATACATATACATATGTGTATACATATACATACCGCGCATGATGTACACCAAATGCCTATTGCAAGCACCTTGACTCGTTCAACAGTCGATACTTCAAATCAGGTATCAGTAGGCCGTGCTGACCCTCATCCCCTCCCAGCAAGAGTTGCTTGTAAAAGGCTGTGGGTTTAAGGGTTACCCCAACCCTAAACCTTAGTTGTTCCCTAGGCAGACAGCACGCACGCGAGTCACAACCGCGTCAGAAACTGCCCCTTACAGTATGTTCCCTCAAACCAACTTTGCAGCCCAAAAAGGCGCCTACAAAGACTACTGCCCATTCAACCTGGTCAGCTTCCATGTTTGTTTGAGGGAGAGTACCCAGCACAGAAAGCATTCTGGATATCAGGGCGCCTTTTTGGTGCGCGACTGCCCTTAGCCGCAGTCAAGCAGGTAGCCTTACATCCTCCAGCTGAACTGGCAAACCCAAGCTTTGAGCGTTCTCTGCAATCCTTGGTGTACTTCTCCTTGTAACCCCCCCGAAGATGGCAACCTCTCTGAATTGCCTGAAGAATCCCTGGATGCTACGCATTGGAAAACGTATAAGTTAAACACCTTTAGGCCTAAACGCTCAACCCTAAGCCCTAAATCCTAAACCCTAAGCCCTGAACCGTAAATCCTAAGGCCAACGCCCTAAATCCTGAGCCCTAAGCCCTAAGCCCTTACATATGCTCCCCAAGGTGGGCATACGACTGGAAGTCGGCAAAGCAGCCGAAAATGCAGGACTCTCTTTTCTTCCAAAAACTGGGCTGGCCGTTTGGAGATTTAGAGACGGTTCAGGGTATGAAAGAGTCTCCATGGTCCTTTCCGTTCCCCTTTATTAGCTAGGCACCTCTCCCATGACAACCCCCGTCGATAAATAATGCAATCTAGGGCTTAGGGTTCCCCTTCAAGATGTTTTCAAAGGGCTCCAAGGGCCAAGCAAGAAAAGTGACTTGCCTCTCCCTGCTGAAGATAGAGTGGGGGAGTGAGGAAGTAAGGATAAGCATCACTATAAAAGGACCCTCCTTGTACCCTTAATTGTGGATATGTGGCCCCTAACAGTGGGTACTTAGGCCCTAATAAAAGGTAGGAGGAGGGTCTAGGTATAAAATGTTTTTTGAATATGAGAAGCGACCCATCAGGATGTCATGGGGAAGGTTGTATAGATTTACATCGATGCTGCGGCGTCATCGTGAACTGCCGCATGTGCATTGGATCCCTGAGGGTAGCTCTCCATTGAGACTCCAGTTATTTCAGTTCCCTGTTGGGTCGCTTATCTATAGACAGCTGAACGAATTTTGAGGGAATACTTATTCTCCAACCCCATCATGTGGGATCTTCCAAAATTACGGTCCTCTTGCTGGCGTCCCACAAATTAGGATCCCTGCGTTTCCTGTGGCAACCCGGGCAACTCCAGTCTAGAGAAACACGCATGACATAGATCTACCTATCCCTAGGGGTCCAAGTACATGATAATCATATACTTACCCAAAACCAATACTATAATTACTATTACCCAAGACCCAAGTACCTAAGTATTGGGTACATGGACCCTTTGGGTATCTTGGCTTCTACGTTTTGTGCCCCTTGGCCTGGTGCCCCACCAGCGCCTTTGGAGGAGAATTGCCAGCCCCGGTCAAAGTTTTCCAGGTGGGAAATATGCAGAGAGTTCGAGCATCAATTCAGTTCCACATCCTTGGTCAGTCTACTTAAGCCCTAAACGGTTTAGCGTGTAGGGTCTTCCCCTAGAAGATGTTGGTTTCAATTCTTTGGGCAAGCGAGCGCACAGGCGGTAGCTTCTGAGAGTGTTCGGGCGCTACATGCCCAGCACCTCCACCCTTATACCCTACCCATTTATGGGGTGCCTAACTTTATGGCGAGTACCTTCTGCACCTTAAACCCTAAACGCTATAAACTCCAAATAGCCTTAAACTGTAAGCCTAAACCCTACAAAGAGGTTGGATATAAGGACCCAGGTAGATTGGTGCATTCCTAAGCAAAAGCACCACAGCGTGGAATGGGGATAGCCAACCTCCAAGGGTTGAAGTACCCAAGGAGTTTATGTTTAGGGTTCAGGGCTTAGAGCTTCGGGTTTAGGGTCTAGTTAGGCCTTAGCATTGAAGGTTTAGGGCTTAGGGTTTAGGGCTTAGGGTTTAGGCTTGAGGCTTTAGGGTTTGGGGTTAGCCACGATACTTATACAGGCATGTATGTGTTCTCCAAATTATGTTCCTTCTTGGGGGCCCCTGTACAATACGGCTCTTACACCAAAATGGGACAGTAACTAGACTTAACGACCTTTCGCCTGGGAGCCTGCAAGTTTGTGCTGAGCTGAGCCTTTGGAAACTTGGAAAACAACAGTTTATGGGATTTTCTGAGCGCAGCCCCTATACAATGCTCAGCGGGTAAGCCTGATTGGCGCCGGGGCCCCCCATCAAGTACCCCCTGTTCGACCTCGGTGGGGCCCAGTAAGGTAAAGTTTTTCTGCTCCTAAGCAAGGCAAATGGTGAGGCCAGAAAGCTATTATTTGGAATGCCGGGCCTTCGAATACAAAGGACGGACTCAATTACCTTGGGAATATCTGGAGTGCTGTGCCACCAGTAACCGTTAACTTCAACCCTAAATCCCAAATTCTAACAGGCCCTTTCTATTTTATGAAGTTGTGCCTAGCTAAATTGAACGAATGTCCTAGACCTTCCTAGTACCCCTTTCGGGTTTAGGGTTAAGGGCAGTAACTAGGCATGTATGGCTCCTAATAGTGGGTACGTAGGCCCTAATAGAAGGTAGAAGCAGGGTCGTGGTGCCCCCTTACCTGTCCTTATCAAAATTTAATAGGAGGGAATGCTCAATTTGTTTTGGGGTGTTTCTCTTGTAGAGGCCAACTTTTTGTTTGGGATTACACCAGTCAGGATCCAATATTAATGGGGACTCCTTGATTTCCTCTATTATCCCCATGCAAGTATCCTTAGGGTCTTTCAGCCGAATGGACAGGTCAGCCAGAGCAGCAACAGTGCCTTCATTCCGCTCGCCAAAGCTATCGCGACGGAACTTCGATGGATGCCGGCAGGACTCCCTAAACCCCATACTGGCCTTTGGTTAGCTGGGAATGAAGGAATGGAAAAGAAAATGGAATCTATATCATGGGTTATATAGGGACTACTATAGGGGTCCGCTCCTTCATTCCTGGCTAACCAAAGGACCCCTAAACCCTGAACCCTAAACCCTAATAATACTGGTACTTTTTACATTCCGGCATCTGTAGCCTAACAATCTCGAGGGCTGATTTTGTGAATTTCCGGACTCGACACGCGGTTTAGGGCTGATGATTAGGGTTTAGCGTTTAGGGTGTAGGCTTAAGGGAACCTATTATAGTAGTTTCCATTTACTTTTCCAGTATCCCTATACATAACCCCTATATAACCCATTTTAGTAGTTTCCATTTACTTTTCCATTATCCCTATACATAACCCCTATATAACCCATTTT
>CAJNIZ010045867.1:11260-41693 GCA_905231905.1 Symbiodinium pilosum
ATAACCCCTATATAACCCATTTTAGCAGTTTCCATTTTCTTTTCCATTATCCCGGGTTTGGGGACCAGGCTGCTGACTGGAGAACCTACGGGATGCTGTCCCTTCCGAAAGCCTAATTATAAACTCCTTAATTAGGGTGGTTATATAGAGCTTGAATAGGGGAGTATCATGGGCGTCATTAAGGGGCGTTCTCTGATCCCTTTCCTAGTCGTTTGTGCTATGATAGCAACCCGGAGGTTGCGAAAACAGGCTTCGTTAAAGGGCACAATATGTTGCACTCCTCAGAAGAGGGACCCCAAAAAGGGTCCCTCATCCCTAGGTATTATCCTAGTTTCCTGTTTGTTTTCCATTTTCTATTCCATTTGACTCTCCAGTATTGGCCTTATATGCCCCTTCACAATCCCTACATTAGGCCCTATATACCTCCTAAACCCAAAACCCTAAACCCCTCAATTCCCCCAACATGGCGAAACTCTTCGCTTCTAGCCCCAACCACCTCCAGCCCAAGCCGGAGGAGGAGTGCTTGCTGTGGAAAGCTGCTTGGCACATTCTGGTTTAGATGGTTTCGGGTTGTTTGGGGTTTGGGGTTTAAGGCGCAGGGCTTGGGGTTTAGGGTTTCTAAGGCTCAAAATAGCCCCAAACCCTTGTATAGTATGGGCTTTGGGCCCAAAAGCCTCAAAATCTGAGTCCTTAGAGCCTTAAGCGTTGCATGCATCTTTCGGGTCTGCACGCTGTATGGAAGGTTGTCAGAGTTCTTGGTCCCTGTTTGGGCACCTTAAATCATAGAGGTCGTGGAATGTTCTGGACCTACGAAAGACCATAGTTCGACAACGTACCATCAAGGGTTAAGGGGGTTCGGATTAAGGTATACTGCTGCCGGGTGTGCAGCGCAAGGCCAAAGCTTACCGGAGCTATTCCAGCGAATGCAGGGTACAATTTGGGGAATATGCCGCACAGTAACTGTCCTTGTCCTTCAACGGGCTTGATTGAGGAGTTGTGATAGCTTCTACTACTTTTTGCGGTCGTAACTGTTGCTGTAAGGTGGAATGACCTGAAGTATCATCCATGATAGCCCTGCTGAGCTGGACTAATGTGATTCACAGATTTGCTTTGGGGTTTAGGATGACTCCTGACTACCCTTGCCAAGTAGATGCTGATTAGTTCTCCAACCCAAGTAGGTCCTACAAACATGGAACACCCTAATGAGATGTCAGACTCCAACTGCCAGCCCTTATAAACCAAGAAACAACAAGCTCAGACCAAAAGGCCCTAAACCTAGAGCCATGAACCCCAACCCCTGAGCCAGCTAATCTGAGTCCCTAATCCTAAACCACGCCTAGCCCCAACAACTCGTTGTAAGGTCTGCTAGTCGGGAAGTCGAAGAACATCTGGACAAGGATGTGCCCTCTATTTGTTTGGTATTGTTCAAGAGTTTTCGACATCATGTTGGGTACCTGTCGGATGCCGAGACTTCTGGAAAAAGGGCACAGCCCTGGGTCTGGAGTTTGGGGGTGTTGGGGGCTTACCGCCTTGTTTTATTGCTTGAGTTCAGTCTTAGGGCCCCCTTGGGGCGAGCTTATTCATCAACTTGTTTCCAAGAGCAGCAGAGAGGAATGGAAAAGGACCTTGACACTACCAATTTTTATGGGGACGGGTTCAGAGCTTAGTAGGAGGACGGTTCTCTCTAGTAGTCCCTATAAATGCCTCAATAAGGCAGTGTCTCTAAAACCCTTTCCTTCAGTCCCTCCTAACCACCTTGAACACGAAACCCTGGGGTCAGCTTCAGTAGTGTCCCATACTGTTGAGGGTTGACGGGTTCAGTGGTTTAGAGTTCAGGCTTGCAGGAATTTGTTGAATGTCCCTAAGAGTCCAAGGACCCAAATGTTAGGGCTTTAGGTCCCAAATACCATTCAGATTGTAGTATTTTGGGCCCTAATACGCCATTATTTGAATCCTTGGACCCTTAGGGTGTGGGTTTGGGATTCTTTCGGCCATGGGATCCTACCCTGCAGCTCCTCCACTGCTCCCCGAAAGAAGGGACCCATGCCACCTAAGAGTTAAGACTATGGCTCAGATGAGTTATAGTCTAAATTCCTTAAAGGGGGATTATATAGGGGGTGATATAGGGGACTACTATAGGGGTTATTAACGTGGATACTAGGAGTTTAGACAGTGGCTCAGATTAGTATTTTATTTGGGGATATTATGGTACCCATTATAGAGCAAGATTGTATCCTCCTCTTGAGGTATAGTATTTTATATAAGGGATATAATCTTGCTAGGTTCAACCACAAAAAAAACACTACTCAGATGAGTTTGCTAGATGACCCCTTGACCTAGACACAAAGCTGTCTAAAATCCACTGAAGTCAAAGACACTGTACCCCATACAGGCCTTTTTTTCGCCCTAGACAAAGGTATCGCGCAAGCACCATCTTCTGGGAACGCCATAGAAAATTCTGCTAGAAACACCGGAGGTACAACATGGCTCAGGCGGTTGCGAACGTGTCTGATTGGCAGGTGGCTTTGTCGCAGAAAATGTTGAATAGCTCAGGTAGGGCTACTATAGTCCTCCATACAGAGTAGAAATGATATTCTCCTTTAAACAGGTGTTTATCAGAACTATCCAACCTTACTTGGTCCCACTGTCCAACCCCTGAAGATTAAGCCCTAGACCCAACTTCCCATCAGTTGAAGCCATTCCATTTTGCTGTAGGCTACGTTGCATCTTTTCCTGCTGTTGCTACTGGTCCTTTTTGGGGGTTTGATATGGTTTCAGGGAGTCATATGCGTTGAATTGGTTCAGGGCTTCAGAGTGTTGCTCCTGCCGCTTTTACGACCGCTGTACGTGCAAAACACCAGTCTTCAATGTAACCCTTCACCCAACTTCGTCCGGATAACTGCTGCACGCTTGAAGGCCTTTATCCGAAACACTGAAACCAGACCCCAAGTCCCAAAATCGATACCCCTTCATTGCCTGGGAAACATCTCCATGAAGTGAAACACAGGCACCCGCGAAACCCTAAACCCCAAACCCCAAACCCTGCAGCTCAAGTAAACAGCCGCATATGCAAGCTCGTCAAAGAAGGATTCAGGGTCTGCCTTTTACGCCTGCAAATTCCGCTCATTAGCCAGGTGTCGCCTAAATTTGCGCGAGTCTGACAAACCTGCTAAGTAAGTGGTTCTAGTCAAAAAGCTTGATTGTTCTTCCAAGTACCGAAAAATTTCACGGCGCTGCTTGGCTACCTTTTCACCCGTCATGACCAAGCGATTCAATGTCAGACCTTCATCGACAAAAACTTAAGCTTACAAACCCTACATCCTAGATCGGAACCACGTACTCCTCATATGCCCTAAACCCCGCATTCTACAAAACTGAGAAAACATAGACTCAATAGCCCTCCTTGCCAATTTGCGCTGGGCATCTCAAAGCTAGTGAATCTTCTTGGGACTTAGCTTGGACCTGAGGCCTTCAACCCTTTCAGATTCCCTTACATTCCTATCATAGGTACCTAAGGGGTTTGCCCTAGTAGGGGTCCTAAGTGCCGCATAGCAATTGAGAGACTAGAATACACATATATATATATATACATATGTATATATAACCTCAATATCCGTATACGATCCGTATATCATATAGTCCTTTACACCCTACTACCCCACAGTAAGTAAGCGGCAAACCTGCTCCAACCTGCCCCTGCGAGCCCAGCATGGCTCCAACTTTTAAAGGCCAATCCCGCACGTCCTGGTGTTGTGAGACCCTTCCGCTGCGTCGCACAGGCCGCCAAAATCCATGATCTGGGTTTTAGGGTTTAGGGGTTCAGGGTTTCAGGGTTGGGGTCATATACCTGATATGGACGCAAAGTGTTGAGTTCAGTAGTTCTTGTAGCGACAAACCAACAGAAGGAAGGGTTGACAATTGCATTGCTGTTGAGGGTTTAGGGTTTAGGGTTCAGTTGCAGCACAAAGACTTACTATTTCCTATCTGTGTTATGGTAAGTTACACCAAACCTATATAACTTCAGCACCTCAGGGCGGCAATGTCATTATAGCCTGGGATTCCAAGCCCAGCTACAAGTTCTATGATTGCACTTCGGTACTGCCCCCACCCAGTAACAGTCTATATTAGGGGTCCTATTAAGGGCTATATGTAGCCATATTATATTTATCATCCAACTGTTACTGGGTGGGGGCAGTACCCAAGATTGCAATTACTTGAGTCTTACTTCTTCTGTCTTCACAGCAGCTAAGACGAAGTAGTAATTCAGACACCAGCATGTTGTCAAATTTAAGCTCCCATGTAGACCGCAGGCTTTAGTATACCTCAACTACAACTATACCTTGCCGGAACAACTGTTATTGCAATTGCCTTGATTATTACCCGACTGGCTACTTGTATCATTACTAGCATTAATATCAGGCTGTTATTATGTACCACTTCTAGCATTACTATCAGGCTGTTTAGTACTATTACCATTACCATGATTAAGTTTATTACTTTTGCGGTTTAATGGGGCTTACCTCTGGCCCTATCCCGGAAGGTCATGTCTACGTTGTGGGACCTCGGGGTTGCCAAGGGGTTAGGAAACCTATCCTTCTTATCAATGGCGTGTACTTTCCCCCCCCATGTAACCCTTGCGTAGCCCTCGTGTGCCTGCTAGTCTCCCCATAATATGAGCCTTATACCAGCCCTACGTAAGGATACCCACCTGGTAATTCTGCACCTGAAAACATGCTCAAATCAAGGGTTGCAATAAGGTTGCATAGCGCGTGTCAATGGGATAGACTACGGAATCGCTGGGCTTATGACAAGTAACCTTAGTTGCAATCCCCCTACCTGGACTTGTATGGGTTGTCCTAATATGCGTAGGATTATACCCCAGTTATAGGTAGTCATCAAGCCCCAGGAACCGCAAACCCTACCCTAAGCCTTAGACCCTGAACCCTAAACCTCAGACCCTATACCCAAGACCCTTGTTTTCATGTGTTACCTAATTCCAGGGATCCTCATAGTACTGGACCTTGCCCCTTGAGAAGCGGCACCTTTTGAAGTGCAAGACCCTCTTTCTGATCCTGGCCTTGATACTTATTACTCATAATTAGGGTTTAGGGTTTAGGGGGGTTTAGGGTTTAGGATTCAGGATATAGGGTTTAGGGTACAATATCTTAGGTGGACCCCCCACCCAGTAATAGTGACTATAGGGGATCATAGGGATTATACTGGGGTCCTCTTGTATTCCTATTATAATTACAGTGCGGGGGAGGGTCCTCCTAACTTCTTACCCGTATTGGAGAATCAACTTGAAAATAACAGGAAAACTGGGCTCACCTAATTAGGTCTAGAGTCCTTCATAGGTAGGGGATTGCATAGGGGAGCATTGTAGGGGTTAGAAGCGGGATACCAGGAGTTTAGACGATGGCTCATGTAGGTCTCAAAGGGCGAGGGTCCGAAAATAGGGTTGCCTTCTTTGCGGCCACCTCCAGGTGGTTTAGAGTTTATAAGGCTTGTAGGGTTTAGGGTTGACGTTTGGCCGTAGGCTTTGCGCAAAGGGGTCAGGCCTTGTCTGGACTACATGAGTTGTAGTCTAAACTCCTTAGAGGTGGCTATATGAGGGCTTATACAGGGGACTACTATAGGGGGTGATTACAGCGGATACTCGGACTTAATACTTCGGCTCACATGATTTCTAAGCAGCCACGTAAACCCTAAACCCGAAATCCTAAACCCTAAGCCCTGGACCCTAAACCCTGAACCCTAATTAAACCCTAAACCAGCCACGATTAAAGGGGGCTGCATGCAGACTCTCTGTTGGCAGGAGCGCTCCGTGGATATGCAGCTGGACGATGGCCCAGAAGGCACTCCCTACGGTTTAGGGTTTAGGGTATAGGGTTTAGGGTTTAGGGTATAGGGTCCATAGGGTTTAGGGTATAGGGTCCAAAGGGTTTAGGGTTTAGGCTTCAGGGTTTAGGGTATAGGGTTTAGGGTTCAGGGTTTAGGGTTTAGGGTTTGGGGATTAGGGTTTAGGGTTTAGGGTATTTTGGTAGTTCCCAAAATCAGGGTCCCATTTTGGTACAAAACACAAGGTGCTGCAGTATAATCTGTAACAAAAATGTGGGCTGCAGATTTTCCCAAAATGAGGGTTACGCTTTTCCAGGAGTCCTTCTGGCAAGGCCATTTGAGTGAGGCCCACCGTATTTTGGGGGGTCTATATTGGGTTCCCTCTGTTTGGGAACTGCCATAGATCCACGAGCTCTCTGCGGACATAACCTTCAGTACCCTGGATGTCGACAAGCCCCTTAAATACTACTTCAAACTGCCAGTGTCCTGCCATCAGAGAAGTGCCCATAGTTTTGCCTGCGCCCCCATGTATGTTCTATCTGCGACAGGAGGAGTATGACAGACATGGGCCAGGATCACGAAAAAGCCTACCTAGTACGTGTAAATCACTTGTCTGTAGAGTACCCATTTGTGGAAGCACGCTGACAGAACTCATATAATATATGAGAGCTTCAAAATGTCATGTACGAAATGAGCGCAATTACGTAAATGGGAAGAGTGTGTTCCGAGGCTTGCAAGAAACTCCGACGGTGACCCTGAAGCTGAACTGTCTAGTCCACGTTGGCCTCATATGCTAAGCGCCAGATGTCATACAGCTATCCACGTATATCTCTGCATGTACATGAATATGTGTGTGAAAGCATTTTCCCGGAAAGCAGTGTCTTTAGGCTGCCAGCATGTGTCACATCAAGGCAGGTGAGTGCATATCAGTTATGTCTGCATACACGCACAGAAGATTGTGCAGCTTGAGTTTTGCACCGCCTCTCCTGAAGTCTTGCAAGTCTCCCAGCACAGACGCATACTCATCATGACTTCCGGTCGCAGACTTGATCCTGAGCTAACCTTGAACGCCCCACCCTGCAAGCTGAACACATCTCACCAGAACATCCAAAGGCCCCTTCATTATGCAACGAACCTAAGCATTACTCAAGTCACTATCCTTCAGACCTGAAGCCAAGCAGATTTGTAACCCGTAACCTTAAAACGAGAATATTGTTGTTTGGGTTTAGGATTCAGGGCTCAGGGTTAGAATATACTCCTGAAACAGACTAGCTCCCTGTTTAATATCTGCCTCAAGGCCAGGATGTCAGCAGTAGTGCAACCTCTTCTTGGAGACCGAAACCTAAGCCCAAAATGAAGCCTTGTGTTTTCCATCAACTTTTCAGTTCTGAACTGTAAACTTCAAACCTTGGTCCTGATCACACCTGATCCTAAACGGGTTTAGGATTTAGCTTCTGCTTGCCAGGCCAACCTAACGTCGAACCCAAGGCTTTGCGATTGGTTGCCGAGCGTAAATCCGTGTCAAGGGATTCTTGAGGATTGTGCGGCGAGCACGTCAGCAAGATGTAGCCATTATATAAAGACGATGTATAAAGATTGCTTTGGACATGCAGGCCTCATCCCTTGATTCAGAGTTTGTTTGTGACAGGGATGTAGGTTCTTTGATTCATAAGTCTCTGCTTATCGTTCACTAGTTTCATGATATGTTTTTGGGCTGCTCCATGGAGGGGAGTCTCTTTACAACCGGCTTCCTGCATGAGTTGTGTTCTCCAAAAATATGTTACTGCCTATACTTGCACATGCTGGAGTTTGAAAATAGGGGTCCCCATTATATACGCCGCCAAACACGTTAATCCTTGTTATGGGGACCCCTTAATAGGATTCCTGCATTGGAAAGCCTAATTCCGACTCCCCCGCCTCCAACCCATACATATCCCTACATATGCAAACCTCCTGACAATTCCTTCAAAAGCCCCATGTTGTGTTGAATGGCTACTTGGGCATAGTTATGGGGATCTCCGCCCGCCTCAGAGTACGAGGGTTTAGGATGAACATCGTCCACTATGTATGGGTCTAGGAAGTCAGGTAGGATGTAGTTCGGCCCCTTTTTGCGCCCAGTTAGGTATTCTGAGCCCAAAGTGACATCTTTTAGACAATAGACAATAGATTCGGTTCTTGGACCATCAGTCAGTTGACTTGACTCGAGCCTACTTGGGCAGTATTGGAGCTATAGCTGGACTCCTAAAGGGGTTTATATAGGGGCTTATGAAGGGGAGCGCTCTAGTGTTTGTAAGGGATACTATGAGTTTAGACTGTAGCTCACTGGACCCTATCATTCCTGAGCTTATGCAAACGTATCTACTGACTTCTCGGCCCATTTTTGCAAAGAAGCGGCCCCGCAGGTGCTTCGGGGTGAACCACTATATTGTAGTATATACTAGGGTTATATATTTGGGATAATGGAAAAGAAAATGGAAACTACTATTTAGGGTTTGGGGTTTATAGTACCCTAAACCCTCAACCCAGGGCTTTCTCTCTATCTCTGGAGTTGGGGGTTTCCCAAGCCCTGAACCCCTGTTTATGGTTAAAGGTTTCGCGTGTAGGGTTGCCTGAGCTCTTCAATGTAGGACCATTTGGGTTACTCAAGTTAGGGTATATAGGGGTATGTCGGGGTTCTATGGGGTTATATAGAGTTTAGGGTTTGGTACGGCCTCTTTGTTGTGATTCAGGCAGTCCCTCCATCCACTACATGTGGCATAAACGTGAATCTGCATGGATATGAGGTGCAGAATTGCCACTATCCCTTATGATCATTAGTCAGGACGAAGGATCACCAGTCATGGTTCTTATTGGGACCCCACAAGGTTGTTACACTGGAAGGCCTGGATAAGAGTTCAGGCCCATTCGTTGGGAAGCAAGGGCCCCCTTGCCCCAATATAATCAGGATACTATGAAAACTCTTTTGAAGGGGTCGAGATGATGGGTTTCAATGTTAGCTTGGTGAAGAGAAGGGTATTGGGGCCTCAGGAAGTCATCCCTATGTTTTGGGCAGAAGTAGCACGAGGTGGCGGGGCACCCGAGCTTAAAGACGTCTTTAGATTCCCACATCATCCTCACTTCTTGTAGGAGTCAGAATAATTACAAGTACGATGGTCCTAAGTTTATTCTGAAACTATATTAGAGGGACCTGACCCCAGATTGACTGCCAAGGGTGTTGGTAATTTTTCAGGCTTACACTACTCGATCTTCTACTGCACTTGAACAAATCCTGTGCTCAATTTCTGCAATGTCGTTCCTTCCTCCTTCCTGAGTAGCAACCCCTGCGGTTACATAGGCAAGTCAAAGAAGCGAATTAGGCACCGTCCACAAAAATACCCACAGAGATCATATTGCGCATTAGAAGTGCAGGATGTCAAGCAAATCCGCTGGAGTGAAGGTAGCTAGCCTATTCTCCGCAACTGCAGATAGATCTTCCCGAATGAGACGCGAAGTAGAATAATCGTGCCTTCATTGGGCCCTACAGTCTGCAAATATAATGTTACCTACACGGGGCTCTAAAGTCTATAATTGTTACCTACATTGGGCCCTAACGTCAATGAACGTTGTCTACATTGGGCTATTCGGATCCTGAGGGTTTTAGAAGTGGGGAACTGAATCCTCAAGCTTCTTGACTAGAAGCCCGCTGCCCTAATCCCAAATCCATGAACCCTACCAAAGCCTAAGCACTAACTTGGAAGCGCTAAGCCAAAAACAAAAAAAAACAAAGCTCTGAACCTTAATCCGCAAAATCCGTAGCCCTAAGCTAACTCAACTCTAGTATCCCTACGCTCCAAATCCTAAGCCTCAAAACAGACCCCCTTAAGCAGCGCGCAGCCCCAGGTTCTCTTGGCGGACGGACACCCTCCGCCTCGACCAGACGGTAGCCCAGGTGTGAGGAGTCACAGCGCAGAAATCTGAGGCAAAAAAAGCTACTCTTTTCGACCAAGTACCCAAAAATTAGGTAGTTGAGATGTGGTAATTATAGAACAGGTTTCGGGCGAATATCGGGATTGGACCCTTAGGGCTAAAGGACGGACCATGGTGGGTGCAGCATAGATCCATGGGCATGGGATTTGGATTTAGTATTCAGGAAGTTCAGGGTTCAGTCCTGAGAAATCTGATAAAGACTCACTGAAATATATATAGGTATTGTCATCAATTATAGGGGATGGTTAGTAGTTAGGGTTATAGGTCAGGTACGATTTCTAAAGTGAAGGTGAGGATTCAGGAGATTTTGTGCTGGATATTTTTCTCAAAGTGGCCTCTGTTGTAGGGAAATCTGGGATCATGGAATGATTCGTCTTGGTAAGCCTAAGGATAGACAAACGGTGGGGTGTACTGTAGATCCACTGAGTGTGTAGGGTCTACGGCCTAGGGAATCAAAGTAACCAATGTACCCCTGCGGCGGGCTTTTTATGTACAACTTTTTTTAAGATCTTCAACTAACGTAATCCCCAAGCCTATATGTACTATAGTCTGAACTCCTTAAAGGGGTGTGATATAGGGGATTATATAGGGGACGATTATAGGGGTTATTAAGGGGTATACTAGGAGTTTAGACTATAGCTCATATAAGTCTTAAAACCTAGATCCTAAGCTCAGGTCACTGTGGGGGAGCTGCTGAAAGGAATGCTGGAAGGGCACATTGACAAGCTCGCTGGATAAGTGCTGTATTCGCATGGTTCCGTGCAGGTTCACCTCGGCCTAAGTTGGAATGTTGTTTCAGAATTGCTGGGCTTGGGTCTAATACCACAAGTTCATTCTAGCAGATGTCCAAGATGTGGCAGGTTGAAAAGAGAAGGTGCCGCCAAACAGAATACCATTACATCCGCGCAACGGACGAGGTTCCTTTGTACACATGTACATGTAGATAGATATACAGTTATAGTGACGTGTTTGGAAGCTCCTTCTGTGCCTTCTTTCAGAAGCCAAACCAATTATTTATGGCCACGATGTATGAACTGACTGCGGGCATTTTTTCTTGCTCATTGGCCTTAGCCTGCCCGCGAGGGAGGATCGCAACTGCACCACATGCATCAATGAAAGCTTTCCTGTGGCTCTGCTGCTCTGGGATGATAAGTAGTTCCATTCGCAGGGCTTGGGTATAGAGGCATGATCCGCTGTAAGCCCTTTAGCTATCTCATCCAAAATTCAGCCTAGAGCCTGGGCAGCGAACTGTTCACCATCACACGTGCTTCAAACCGGGACGGGCAGCGGATGTGCGCTGCATCCTGACGCCTATAGTATCCCTTTGGCCTTGGAATATTATGCAAGCACAAAGCATAGCCATGAACATGAAGGAGTCTCGAGATTCAGAGTCCTTTTCGAGATCAAAGTGTCAGGATTGTACGCTGCTGGTTGTTTATGCTGGTTTCCTCCTGCTTCTAGGAGGTCCGCCATTTCGAGTAAGACTACCTGTTCCCGTTGGCTGTAGTACCCTCCAAGAAGAACCTAAATTTACATAGTTCAGCCAGGCACAACACTGTATCATATTGACCTTGGCTCAAAAGCTCCTCCAGAGGTCAGAAAGCCAGCACCTCAGCGAAGGATATGCACAACATTGATTGCTCACACGCCAACACCGAGCAACAACTATCCATGTATCAGAAAACGTCAACACATACGGGCATATGTGTATATGTATATAGAGCACCATGATTTCAGCAGGAGATTGCTTTTGTGTGTCTCATCTTGGGAAGTAGCACTTGGTCTCCTCCCTTTTGGACACCATGACCAGCCCTGGAGCTCTGAGCAGGGCTCCCGGGGAAATCTGAACAAAGGGGTTATATAAGGATTAATAGGGTTTAGGGTTTAGGGTTTAGGGGGGTTATATGGGGTAATATTATGTAATATAGGGATAATGGAAAAGCAAATGGAACCTACTATAATGGGTTTAGGTTTAGGCTTGTAAATAAGGGTGCGCTCGGGAGTGAAGGATTCTACAGGGTGTGTTTTGATAAGTTCTCATGTACCTTTTATAGGTGCCAGGGCCTATTGTTGAGGTTATTGGGTAGGGTGAGCATGTGGAGGAGTTATTCTGAACATGGGTTTAGGATTCATCGACATCAAGGTCACCTCACATAGCAAGCATCATCAGTATGATCCAGAATGCGAGAAACCTGAAACCTGATGTACAAGGTTTCTTCGTTAATGGTTCTGAGGACGATGTGACTGCAACTTTGCTTATGTAGGTGCTTTGTAAAGGGGCGAAAAGTCGGGCGGGAACCATGCTTCCTTACTACGCCCGTATAAGTTCTAAGTCAGTCCCAAACAAGCCCAACGATCCTTGAAAAGCATGGTAGTGTGCAGGCAGCCCCGACGGGTAGCCGAACATGGATGCAATCGTAGGGCTGCTGCAAGCGGGTTTATTAGTTCTTCTCTTCCTGGAATTTTGAATTGTGGGTAGCGTAAACTTTGCATTTTTCAACCCCAAGAAAATGGGGTGGGACTTGGGGAAACTTGGGGGGGGGGGGTATGTGGGGATGAAAGCTAGAGTATGGGTTGCATTCGTTATTATGGTGCAACATGTAGGGTCACTTGGCAGTGCCGAAAAAGGTGAGAGTCGGGTGTTTCAACAAGAACTTGAGCATCGTGGTTTAGAAGGGAAATCTCAGTATTGGAAACACCCTAAACCCTAACCATCGGGAATATTGCTAAGCAGGTAACATCCATTCTGAAGTCCCTTGTAGTTACCATTCAAAATAGATTTGGCGCTCCATCATATATGTACCTAGGAAATACCCAATTTTTGAGACACGCCAGTGCTACTTAAAATGCCTACCCAGCCGTTACTCCCTAAAAGCCCTAACCCTGGCCCCCATATACCCCTGCATCGGCCTCGGTACCCCTACATACGCGTATATTGTTCCTATGCCACCCTTTTTGAGAAACCCTAAGCCCTAAACCTAAACCTAAACCCCTTTTTGAGCAACGCCCATGTTGTTTATGACTTCCTTGAAGACAAGGCCCAAAGCTTCAAATCGCAGACTTGCGAGGGAAGGCGGGCGTCTTGGGGAATTTTTAGGTTCAGGCGTTACCTCCCCCCTAACCCTAAACCCTTAAGGGTTTAGGGTTTAGGGTTTTAGGGTTTAGGGTTTAGGGTTTAGGGTTTTAGGGTTTAGGGTTTAGGGTTTACCCCAAACCCTAAACCCCTGAACTGAACTTTAGCAAGTTGCTCTATAAAGCTTAGAACCTCAGTCACAAGTAGTCACTAAGTCTTTTTGGGCTTTGTGGTAAGAGCCTTATCGGGAATTCACGATTTATGGACTCAATGATGTCTAGAAATGAGGTGGTGGTTCAGGGCTTGGGGGCATGGTCACATGTTCACATTGCTTCATAAACGCTCCAAATCCCAGAGCCCTATAATTCCTAACATTTGGCAACCCTGTGATTGATAATCTTCACTTGTTTAGATCCTTCTTATGGCTGGAAGGAACATGTCTTGCACATTTGATGCAGGGGCGTCAGATTCAAAATTGGCTTGACAGGGACTGCACGCGATCTCCATTTCAAGGCATTAGGCAAGGATGTCCTCTGAGTGATTGCGGAGCATATCTGTGCATGACGAAGCTTAAAGGTCTAATGACACAAGTGATGGGGTTTCGGGGCCCAATTTATACAATCTGAGCGGTCTTGGGGATTTAAGATGGCAATGTTTTGGCCCTTGGACCCTCAGGGCTGAGTTGCTGATAGATCCTGAAGTGCAAGGTCCTTGCATCTTTTGGGCTTCTATCTCTCCACGTCGCCGCCCTAGGGGCCGTTGAGCCGCGATATGCCCAACGCATCGTCGTTTGACGAAGCGTACAGGAAACTCTTATCATTTTTCTCTTGCCGTCCATATCTCAAGATGTACTATATAGACATACCACCCATTTCCAGACACCCTCAACCACATTCTTAAACCCTAGATGTCCCTAAACACCTGTTAAAGCGCCAAGAAAAGTCTTCATTGCCAGAATCCCCAAAGCCTAAACCCTAGACCCTTTGCCCTGAACCATCCTAAACCCACCCTAAAGCCAAGACCCTAAGCCCTAAACCCCAAAACCCCAAAACCCTAAACCCTAAACCCTAAACCTTTGGAATTGTGGCACGGTAGGTTGCCATCATCTCGGGAGCCACACGTGGCATTGGCAAGGCAGCTTCAATGCCGTGATCTCATGCATAAGATCGGGATATTCAGGGTTTAGGGTTTAGGGTCTAGGGTGACCCAAAGTTTTCCTTGGTTTTGGGTTTGGGAGTAGGGTTTCGGGCTTGGGGTTTTGGGAGGATTTTTGGGATTAGGGTTTAGGGCTTAGGGTTTTGGGAGGAGTTTTGGGAATTAGGGTTTAAACGGGCTGACGGTTAAGCACTTGGGGCGTTGGGTTTATGGTTACAGTAGGGTTGATCTAAAGGTTGTTCAGGGAAGCATGTTTGGGGCTTCTGTAGATGCACAAGGGAAACCGTCGGGGAAATCATTTTGAGAACAGGAGTTTGGGGGTTTAGCAGGAGCTTGGCTTCACAAGGCAGTTGCCCTAAAGCTTGTTTAGGACCACAAGCGGGATGGTTCGGTCGTCCTGTCCAGATAGTACTCCCAAATGGTCCATGTAGCTATATAGTATATACCTAGGCGATAAAGGAATTATGTGGGAATCCCTTTTGGGCCTAAGTAGATACTGTATATACCCTCTGGGACCGTATGAGTCTTTGGGAACGTCATGACAAGTCAGAAGGAACTAAGTTTCAGGCTTAGGTGCAGTAGTACTTGGAGGGCCAGGGGGACGTAGTAAGTAGGTTAAAAGTCCTTATGACGCATATAGTAACCCCAGTTATCCCCCCGATGAACCTAAACCCTAAACCCAAAACCTTAGACCCAAACCTTAAACCCGAAACCCAAACCCTAAACCCTAAACCCTACTTACTGAGTCCCCCTAACCCTGCAAGCAGGGCTCAGGGAAGAGACTGCTAATGGTCTTGGAATCCATAAGGCTATAGTCCCCCTTAGCAGGTAGAGTATGGCTTTGGGTGTATTAAACTAAGATCCCCATATACCCCATATTCTATCCACTGAATGCGGACTATATACCCAAAACCTCCTCAGCCTTTCGAAGCTGATCAAAATGTGAAGCCTATCAACCCCTGTCCCCAAATCAATAGATATATCCGTAGATAAACATGATAAATAGATACATAAGTAGATCAATGAATAAGTAAGCAGATAAAATGCATTAGGTGAAAAGTACATAGATAAATAAACGTTTAGATGCAGAAATAGATAACTGAACAAACAATGAACAAATAAACAGACCCTTAACCCAAAACCCAGACACCCTGAATGCTAAACTTTAAATCCACCTACACACTCGAGCCCCTCATCGGAAATTTGAGAAGTGAAGGTATCAAGCAAGTTCAAGGATAGCCTTGGGCAACACCGAGGGTGCTGCTCGAATATAGCACCATATGAGCTACTGTCAATATTAGCCTTATTTAGGGGCTCTTAACAGTGGACATAGGGGCCCCTCTGGTAGTTTGGTATAGTTCCTAATATAGTCCTTGTTAAGGAACCCATGTCCATTAAATTATGTAGGAACTATTGGCTGTAGCTCATATGGCACCGTGATCCCCAACAGACTCTGCGGATAGCCTAGAGGCTGCCGTGGTGTCTGAAGGGGAAGCTGAAGATTCAACAGAAACCTATACACCTTGAAGCTCTCAAAAGCCGAAAGCCTGACACCTTACTTGCCCTAGGGATCCAAGTGTACAAATAATGCCTACACTGGGCCCTAGCTACATTGGGCTACTTGGATCCCTAGGGTTACATTCTCTAGCATCCGGAGGCATGCGCAGTGGCCTTGGCGAAGCAGGCTGGAATTTTTATTCTTCCTTTTATGGACAGAGAAAATCCTGCATCGCGTAGTTTGTTTCAGGGCCCTAGGGTCTAGGGTAGAAAAGGTGAGCCTTGAGGGGTTTTCTACCCGCCCAGGGACCCAAGGATGAGACAGCGGCCTAGGGGTTGAGAGCTTTGCTGCGGAAACCCGGCGGGCCTACGATATGCGCATGCTCTCTTTGGTTGGCTTCAGAGTAGTGATGTTGGCAGTCATACGTTTCGAGGCAGAAGGGTACACCGTGTGCGCCAACCGATTCCTTGTATGTCGGGACTCTTCATACTGGGACCAGTGCTCTTCCTAGAACAACCCGTAGGCACATTCTGGGAACCCCCATAAAGCATGAAGATTAATCGGGACTACCTTTTTGGGAAGCTCGTGGGTCCCATACGATCACTGGACGATATCCTTTATGGTTCAAAGCGTGCCCTGCCGCAGCTCCTATAGACGCGATGCTAGCATACGGGATCATACATGAACATGTCCACCAATTCTTCCAAATCCCTAAACTGTGTGCCAGGGCTGCAACATAGTCGTAGCGGCGAAGACGACGACACCTCAGCCCACTTTGCCAGGCCGCGCTTACTTTGTGTGACTACCCTCATGTTTTTGTTGTTCAGGGCCAGCGACTGAAGTTAGCGCCGCTTTTGTGGTTGGGGTTGTGGCTTGAAGGGTTAAGTTCTGGACCTCTTGCTTTCAAGGTCTTGAGTTCTTGGGGTTTCGGATATACATGAAGTAGAACCCTAGCATTCCCTGCATCTAAGTTTAGTGGGGGTCCCTTTCCAGAGTAGTTTTGTAGTGAGAGTCCTGAGCACAGACGGATATGGTCAACCAATGTGTGCCCTCAATTCGCTCAACGTCTGGAATCCTGACCAACTTCATGGCACTCTTGAAGCAACAGCTCTTTGAAGTTCACATGCGTAGGTGCTCTGCGTCAACAAGCCCACACACGCGAGATGCCACTTTCCCGAAATCCTCGCGTCACCAGCGAGACCCCAAATCATGTGTATGTTTACATTTTCTGTAGCTCCCCTGCTTTGTAAGCACGGAAGCCTTGGACATTTCCAGAGTTGCCCTTGGTCCTTCTTCATTTCAACATCTCCAAAACCCTATGAAATTTGCCTCAAGGCACCATCTACTCTGTGGCCGAGGCAGCGTCTATCTCGGGTAAATTCTTAGACTTCACAGTGCCCAAATTATAGACTAAGATCATGTTCACCTTCCTTCTGGTTGTAGTACCATATCATGTGGTTCAAATGCCAAAAGGCACTGCTTGCGTCGGGTTCAGGGCTCAGGGTGGTTAAGGCCAACAGGGCTGGTGTTTGGCTCTCCAAGGGCTTCATCTTTTGTTCAAGAAAAGGTGTAGATTCTTTGATTGAAGAGAGAAACGGACTCTGCTCTCAGAATCTGGTCAGAATTTAGCAAGACTTTGATGATGCACTTGTCGGCATGTGCTTTGAAGAAGGTCTTCATCGATGTTGTTACTCCACCACCTGCGACTGCTGCTGTCAGTACTACACTTACTAGACGCAGAAATATACAGCGGCGGGTAGGACATCGTGATGATACTGATAACAAATTACCATCACCAATGTTGTAGTTAATGATGAGTACTACTGCTAGTTTTCTTTCTACTCCTCCTACTCTCACGGTTATGTGCTACTGCTACTGCACTGCTACTGCAACTACTATTATTGTGATGGTGGCGATGTTTGTCCTTCATATTGCCCGCTGGGGAAGGCTGCCTTCCTGCAACAGCATGCGGGACTTGCTTTGCAGCTGCGGCAGCTCCAAGTCTAAAATCATGTCATGAAGTTCAAGAACCTTCCAAATACCCTGGCCTAAAATGGGTTAGGATTCATCGTTTAGGGCTTTGGGGGGTAGTTTGGAGGGTCTAGGCCAGGATGCTACGGAATGACAGACCACGCTAGCGAGGACTAGGCTTATTGACCCTCTTCCTGGGGGTGCTATTGTTGCTGCGACTGCTTTGGGCGGAGAAGCGTGGCCCATGACAGATTCGAATATAGTAGGTTGTCAAAATGATGGTTGGGTACCCTGAATACCAGGAGGACCGAAAAGGGACTATGATTTTGATGACAGCTTACCTTACCATATCAATTTCTGAGATGTTTTGCGATATGCAATTATGACTCGACCACTGTGCCTGCGCAGCTTCATGTGTCTCTTCAGAACCTGGTGCCCTCCAGCTATGTAGCTCTAGGTATGCTTATGCTTTTCATGACTTCTTCTGCAGAACTTGGACGCTCAGTGCTTCTCATTGTAGCCTTCGTGTAGCACAATCTTGGCTTTGCGGCCGCCACTTCACACGAATCCTCTGATCAGGCCCTCTGCCCTAGACCTCAGCCCTCTAGCCCCAAAAGTCTGGAACCTTAAGGACCCAGTCTCTAAGAAACCCTTAACGCCTAAACCCTAAACCCAAACCCTGAAACCTCATCAATCCCTGGTCTGAAAGCTCGACGACAATCCTTTGATGAAGGAGCTGGAAAAGCTCGGCGTGCAGGCCCTGCCAGTGAAGGCAGCGGGCTTCAGTCCTCAAAGCAGTCTTACATGACGTCGGCTTTGGGATTTGGCGGGCCAAGTTTTGGATCTGCTGGGCTTAGGCCTCGGGGCTTTGGGTTTGCGGGATCGGGGTCTGGGTGGGATTAAATTTAAAGGCTTATGGTGTGAAGTTGTGCAAGCTGCGTGGCCTGTGGAAAGCTCCGACTGACAATGGAGTTCCATGGTTGTTCCGGGGAGTGCAACTACGGATTTGCGGAGCAGATAGTATGGCAAGGGTGTTGGGGGTGGAGAGTATAGCCCTACCACTGCACCCTGCGTGATGGCCCTTCAAGCGCCATTCCACGGAAACATTTCTTTGAAAACAGAAGATTCCATATTGGGGAAGTACGGGGCAACCCGGGGTAATCCTGCTGCGGGTGCATTCATGCAGGCACATCCTGGCAACAATCAGAAATTGATTCTTGAAGGTCTTGGTAATTGATTGATGACTGTTTTGGGGGCTTCAAGGAGATTTGTGGTTTCTGAGAGTTCCATCGTTCTGCACCTTAGAAGCCCTAGCAAAAAGATGTGCACAGGTTAGCTCAGACTATATGGAATGTCTGATTACGAGCGGATGGCACGGGATGGTTGACTGGCAATGGTTTTGGCAATCATTTGGCTTCTGCTTCCACCCTGTAAGTGTCATACGTACCCACATATGGGACCTGCTATCTATATATGTCGTTAGTGCGTCGTGCAAACCCATAGAATGCTCAAAAGACTAGTGGGGCTCTTTCAACAGAACCTCTATGCACTACTAAAGAAGGACCTTATGCTCTTCCTATGCGCCCTAAATTTCTCTGGGGTCCCTGAGCCAGAGTTCAGATCTCTCATGATCTCTCCAATCTCAGTTGTTGATAGACCCAAAACTCCTCCTCAAACAAATTACTCAACCAAACCCGGAATCAAGGATTTGGCCTTACTTTCACTTCAAGCAAGTAGGAGGTTAGCGGCAGTAGTTCTCCGCGTGCACCTCCCATTTTTACTTCTGGTACCGGGTTGTGTAGGTTTTGTTTGAGTCCTGCTAGTGTGCTGTACCCAAAACCCTAAACTCCAGGCCCCAGCTGCGCAATTCCAAGTCCTAGCCTCAAATTGTAGTTTCCCTCAATATAGACCCCAAAATACTATAGTTACCCTCCCCCCCCCCCAAAAAAAATTAGGGAACCCGCCAAATGGGGTTTTGTAATGACCCTGGGCCAGAGGATTTTGCCCTGGCTTGCTCCAAAGTACATAAGACGAAAAAAATGACGACACAGCGATGAGGCCCAACACGTAGTACGACGATGAGAGGCAAAGGAAATCAGAACAACATCTCGGGTCAAGCCGACAAGGTTTCTATACATCCGCGAATCTTGAATCCTAAATGCTCAATTCTGGATGCTAAAGCCTAAGCCTGCGCCTCACAAACTAGTCTTTGATCTGGAGCAGGTGTTGGGGAAAACCGCCTTGTCCGGACTCTGCTGAGTAGCTTTGGTGACTTAAAACGTGATGCCCTAAGTAGCGGTAGGAAGATGCATACCATGTATATTATAGTGCAAGTGCCAATGCCATCTTCCCCCCCAATATTGAAAACTTCCTAATAATGACTTGCGAAAAACGCTTATATCCTTCAACAGCAAAGTCTAGCTTCCAACCCAGGCCGTAAACCCCTCAACTTCCTCAACCCTAAAACTTAACCTGAAACGCCAGACCGGAAGCTTCAAAACCATAAACCCTAAACCCTGAACCCTTAAGCTCTAGAAACAACATTTTTCGGAGGTGGACATGCGAAGCCTGGATGATGTTAAGGAGTGCGTCGCGCAGACGGCCGGATACACAGCTCTCCACTGCCTGTGGGGTTTCACACACGCGGGGCTTTAGGGTGTAGGGTTTAGGTGGGTTACTTGCGGTTCAGGCTTTGTTTTGGGCTGAGGTTTCAGAGAAAAGGATAACCCTATTGTAGCATTTCTTATCCCTCAATCATCATTGAAGTAGTTTTAATTGGGTAATAACTTTCGGTTGTTTGTGAGGCTCAAACTCCAAGTACCCTCAAGCGACCTGAAATGGGTGAGAAGGAACAACACAGAGGGAATCTAGGGCATCTGCCTGTGAGAAAGTGATGTTGGGGCATCCCTAAACGAGTATTTCGACGATTTTTGAGAAATTCCCACCCCCGGTTTGTATCTAGGTTTGGGCTGTCTTGAACTAGGTATAGGATGCTTAGGTAGGGTTGAGAGTTTGATAACTAAAGGATAGCCCCAAACCCTAAACCCTATAAACCCTTAACCCAGGATGCTTCCGGATCATGCCCACCGGCTTTGCGTTGTTTAGTCCTTGCCGGGTCTTCATGGGGCTGACTGTGCGGCGATTGGAGTTACTTGCCGCCTTTGCAGTTTTGATGTGTTTAGTTATTTGTCGATTTCTTAGTTTTCACCTGTACTTCGAAGGTAGAGCAGTATTTACTAAGCCAGCAAGCCGCGTACGCCCAAAGAGCCCCCAAGTGCATCTCTTTGACCCACCGTAACTGTCCATGGAAACGGTGAGGTGGCCAAATTTGGTCGCATTGACATCCTCATCAACAACGCTAGTGCTCTGTGGTGGCAGAGGACCTTGGTTTTATGTTGGGTTGGGTTGGGGTACCTATACGAGCCATTGTCTAAACTCCTAGTATCCCCCGTAAGAACCCCCATAATAGTCCCTTATATAATCCCCTTTATAGCCCCCCTTTAAGGAGTTTAGACTATAGCTCATATGAAGGAGAGGCGTGCGCTTTGAAAATGGCCATGCGGCAGATCTTCACCATGATAGATTCAGGTTCCACGGCTTAGAGTTCAGAGTTTTGGAGCTTTGGCCAATGTCTAAGGTTCTATTGACGTGATGAATTCCAGCCAGCCCGCTACGCCTCTCCGCACGATGTGAATATTTTCGATCTCAGTGTATCCAAGCTCTGAATGGGAGCGGGTCCGAGAAGGGAAGAATCCTCCATTTTGGAACAAACCCTGACAATGCCCTCGAGGATAGAGGATACGCCAATGAACAAGTACGACCTCATTACGCAGATCAATGCGTCGCATGCCGAGCTTGTGGGCAAGGGCTTGAAATTACCTGAAACCCCGCTAGGGGTATATGGAGGTTCATAATACAGGGGTACCTAAGGATGGAGATAGGTACTAGGATTTTGAGCCTACGGTACCCCTTGTCAAGGAAACCTAGCTTTCTGTCTAATGTCTTCTGTTCACAAAGTAGATCCAAAGAGGTACCTCGAAAAAGAAGAGGTAGGGTATACGGGTCTAGGGTCATCGGCTACGGCTTTCCGTAGAGGTTCATGGGACTGACCAGTCATCGCTCAGGGTTTAGATGTGGGTCTCACCCCGGAATCTACTCTAAAGGTATACGTGCGTAGGGTTATAGGGCCCAATTACAACAACCACTCACTAAGGTCTTCACAGTATGCCGTCACTGCTCCATGACAAGCGGGTCTATGGTTGCACTGAGGGTTTGGATGGGAGAGCTTTTCTTGTCAGGGGGAAGCAAGTCTGCTTACAGAGCTAGCGTCGTGTTTCTCAAGGTAGCCAGCCAGCTGAAGGAACACAAGTTCATGTTCACGAACTTCAGAAGAGCTGTTGCGTAGATCAATGTGACAGCGTTAGTTGCTCCTGTTCTTATGGTACCCGTACATGCAGGCCATGCCCAAAACCTACAGCTAACCCTCCCCAAAATCACGTTCCTGCAACCACTAGGCATATAGTCCCCCTTAAGTACATAGAATATGAGGTATATGGGGATCTTATTAGAATATACCCAAAGCCATATTCGATCTACTTAAGGGGGACCATACTTTGTTTCCATGTTTCTCCCTCCAATGCCCTATGAGCCCTCTTCCAGTGGGTTCAGGTAAGCTTATGAGCCCTAAACCCTAAACCATCCTAAACCCTAAACCTTAAACCCTAAACCCCACACCCCAAAAGACAACACCCAGGCGCGGAAGCTTCGCATTGACACATCTCTGCCTGCCCGTAATGGCCAAGAACGGGTGCGCTGGGGTTTGGGGTTTTAGGGTTTAGGGTGTGAATTTCCTGATGTTTCTACTAGGTTCTACGGGGATATAAAGGGGCATGCAGAGAGACATATAGAGATATGTACATGTGTAGAAGGACATCGGTATATGTATATGTAATATATATATATATACATACATATGTGTATATACCGACACTATCTAGAAAGCGTTTTGGGTTTGACAGTGTAGGCTTCCAGGATTCTAGGTTGAGGTGAGCGAAGGGCTGAAGGGGTGTTGGGGGAGTTAGGGTTTTGGAGATTCAGGACGTGTAGTTGTTAAGGGATTAAATCCAGGTTTGGAGGTTTAGGATCTCTGGTTTGTTTGTTTTGGATTTATGGCTCTGAAGTGTTTCTTTGAATGACTGGTTTATGCACCGGCCAGGGAATATTATGGATTCTTTTCGCTAGTTAGTTTTTGAAACAGCGTAGGAGGAGGAAATAGTGGGCGTTATGCACGTTCAGAGCTTTAGTTCTCGTGTTGGCCCAGATTTTCCTTGTTTTGGCAAACTTGCGCGGTATTCCGAAACCAGGCCATTTGCATCCCTACGTCCCTGGCAGAACAAAGGGAATACTGACCTCCAGAAACGTGCCTGTTTAAAAAATCAGTTTGAGTTTCAATTTGTCAACACATCTATTCCTCGAGAGGGGTAGAGTGACTAAATCTGTTGCAAGTGCAAGGTTCGGGCGCGTCATCTGCATGAGCCCGCCCATCCAGACAGATTTCCGCGCGTGAGCCACTCAGCGGTCGCGGTACAAACGTTAAATGGTAGGGTTTCCCAAAATTAGGGGTACCTTTTCGGGGGTCCCCATAATAAGGACTATAGTATTTTGGGGTCTATATTGGGGCCCCCTCATTTTGGGAAACTACCAAATGGTAGGGTTCAGTGCCTGTCATCCTGTGAGCTATAGTCTAAACTCCTTAAAGGGGGGGATATATAGGGGATTATATAGGGGACTACTATACGGGTTATTAAGGGGGATGCTAGGAGTTCAGACTACAGCTCAAATGGTAGGGTTCAACGCCTGTCATCATGTGCAGCAGAAATGTCAAAGCAGATACTGCCCGCAAGGCAAGCAATCTTAATCGCAGAGAATGTGCAACCATATAGGGACACTTGCGCGTGAGCAATAGCTATTCCAAAGGGTCCATGTACCCAATATTTGGGTACTTGGGTCTTGGGCAATAGTAATTATAGTACTGGTTTTGGGTAAGTATATGACTATTATGTACTTGGACCATTAGGGTAAGCGAAACGAACAAAGGAAATGAAATAAGTGAACTCGGGAAGAAGTGAAGCAAGCAAACACGTTAAACTGACTTTGTCAGGGGAACGGACTGGTGCTCAGCGTCTTGTAGTTAGGGATAATGATAGGGATCCTAGTATGAAGGCCCTTCAAAGGAGGGGGTTATTAATCACAGGTCTACATTAGGGTTCACGGTCTGGCAGCTAGCACACCCTAAAGGTCCAAGGACCCAAATAATGGGGTTTAGGGGCCCAAATACGCTACTATGAATGGTACTTGGGCCCTAAAACCCCATTACTTGGGTCCTTGGACCCTTAGGGTTGTCAAGTTTTCGACCTAAGGGTCCAAGTACCTAATGATTAGGCGCTTTCCCCTCAAGGGGTCCATGTAGGCGTATAGTACAAGCTTAGGGCCCACTATACAATGACCCCCTTTGGGTCTGGAGTTTGGTAATACTCGATGTCCTTTAGGCTTGTCGGGAGGACCTCGTGGTCATTGGGTACTGCTTAGACGTCGTCCCTTGGAGTAGAAGAGCCCTCCGCAGGATGTAGTATAATATCATATTATCTACTCTCATTCAACATGACATAACATAGTGTTATCTAGTATAACATGATACATTATTGGCTTTCCGTTCTAGAGCTCCTCCAGAAATGCTCAATCGCAGGGAACTACGTTACCTGCCAACAACCCTAACCCACGTCTAGATCTTGTCCTAAACCCTAAACCCCAAACCCTAACCCAGGTCTTGTCCTAAACCCTAAACTCTACACCCTAATCTAGATCTTGTCCTAAACCCCAAACCCTAACCCAGGTCTTGTCCTAAACCCGAAACTCTACACCCTAATCTAGATCTTGTCCTAAACCCTAGACCCCAAACCCTAACCCAGGTCTTGTCCTAAGCCCTAATCTCTACACCCTAATCTAGATCTTGTCCTAAACCCCAAACCCTAACCCAGATCTTGTCCTAAACCCTAAACTCTACACCCTAATCTAGATCTTGTCCTAAACCCTAGACCCCAAACCCTAACCCAGGTCTTGTCCTAAACCCTAAACTCTGCACCCTAATCTAGATCTTGTCCTAAACCCCAAACCCTAACCCAGGTCTTGTCCTAAACCCTAATCTCTACACCCTAATCTAGATCTTGTCCTAAACCCTAAACTCTACACCCTAATCTAGATCTTGTCCTAAACCCCAAGCGCTAACCCAGATCTTGTGCTAAACGCTGAGCTCATGGGGTTTCTTCCTTACTGAACCCCTCCTCTTACTACAGTCCCCCCCTAAGCAAATAGAATTTAGGGTTTATGGGGTCATAGTCCCCCTTAAAAAAGATAGAATATGGCTTTGGGTATATTATAATAAGATCCCCATATACCCCATATTCTATCTACTAAAGGAGAGTATAATCATTGTAGGTTGGCAGATAGCTAGCCTCAACTGCCCCCCTTATTAATCATTGACCTAGGGGTAGTATAGAGCGGTGGGTGGTTGGGGAACCCATGATGGGCCCTAAACCCTAAACCCTAAACCCCAAAGATCTAAACCCTAAACCCTAAACCCCAAAAATCTAAAGCATGAAACTAATGAAGTCCTCAGCCGCCTTCAGCCAATCGCAGGTATTGACGTTTAGCATCTAGGCTCAAAGGTTGAAACCATGGGCCCCTAATATGGGCCCTTAACCCTTGGATCCTTATATACCTAGTACATACCCTATATGTACCCTTAAGGGTCCCCAGAATCTCCCTAAAGGGCCTAAGGGCCCACATTAGGGGCCCATACTTCCAACCTGAGATAGGCCTGGTATCGACCCTTGATGTGGTAGCCTTGATATACATATACCCACCCTACTACATCTCTGCAGAGCAATAAAAAAAAAGCTAGGAGCTTATGCTGACGAACAGCAGGTACAAAGGCTTCACTGCCTACAACATCTCAAAGTTTGGCATGACCATGGTGCGGCGCTTGTACAGTTTAGGATTTGGGGCATGGGGCTTAATTAGGGTTTGGGGCTTAGGGTTTAGGGTTTGGGGCTAAGGGTTTAGGCTTTAGGCTTCGGGGGCTTAGGGTTTGGGGCGTAGGGTTTAGGGTCTAGGTGTTTTGATGGGCTCCCCTTTTAACCCACCCCCCACCCTATACTACCACCTGCCAGGTTCCGCCTCAATTAGCTTACTTAGCCCTAGTTATCCTTTGATAATTTATAGTCCCCTTAAGTAGATAGAATGTAGTTATGGGTATATTATAATAAGATCCCCATATACCCCATATTCTATCTACCTAAGGGGGACTATGTTTGATGCCTGTCATCGAGTGTTCTTAGGTTCGGTGGCCAAAATTCGGAGAAGTGGATAGCAAAAACTCTGGAGCTCATCTAAACCCTAGCTACCTAAGGAGGACTCTAGTTTTTACAAGTTTGCTACCCCAAAAGGCTACAACTGCGACTGCGAGAACCTTGCGTACACCCTCTCACAAAATTGTACGCCATCAAAATCCGTGTCAGTATTTCTTCTGCGCCCGTGTTATTGTGGAATTGCTGTGGCTGCCATGCTTATTAAATCGTGTGAGGTTGTTCGCGCTGGATTGTAATAACCAGCAAGCAAACATGTTTGTCTCATTTTGAACTTGGCTTATGCCTAAACGGGGCCGCTACCCATGCACCTTGAAGTACCCCAACCCCACACCCAAAGACCTAAGCCCTAAACCGAATTCTAAATTCTAAACCCGAAAATCTAAACTCCAAAACCTAGCCAAGAACCCTTGTACCCAGAGACTTGACACACTGCTTGTTTGGCACTGCACGCGATGCCGCAGCTCTTTGCTTCGAGCCTTTGGCTCCCAACTGATGCTCTGAATGGAATGTATGTTGAGGGTTTAGGGGTTTAGGAAATGTATAGAGGGCCCAAAAATATCGGAGAGCGCATGTTGCCGTCGCTTGTTGCCAGGCAAGTCATAACAAACTCACCCTCACCTCACCTTGAGTGGTTTATGTAGTCAGTAGTCCCAAGCAGGCTTTAATCCAGATTCTGAAATTGTTGTTATCAGCCGAACCAACAGCCCGGACATATGTAAGTATAAAGCTGGAGGTTGCAACCCTAAACCCTAACCCGTGATTTCCGGTACAAGCGCTCAGCTGAAAATGCTTTGCAGTTGAGTGCTGTCCTGCTTAGAAGTTTAGATTTATGGCTTCGTCGAGGCCGCTACGTAGTGTTCTTTTTCCACACAGAACAGGTATACAGCTCGTCCTGTTGATGCTAGAAATCCTGCATGATCCTGTACGTACATCGTACACCCATGGAACTAAACTAAACCTTAAACCCTAAACCCTGAACCTTAAGTGGTGTTCCAGCTTTAGTCTCAACTGTATCAGAGAAATATGAGTTCCCCTGCGCTGAGCTATTCGAGTTTGAAATACGGATGTAAGCAGGACCTGCAATGTGTGAAAGTGTCATCCAGGACCCTCCTTGTACCCTGAAATAGGGGTATATGGTCCCTAGTAGTGGGTATTATGGTATGTAGAGAGATATAGAGATATAGAGAGTACATTGAGGGTCTAGGATAAGACTTTCCTGAGAGAACATGGTTCAGGGCTTTCATTGTTGCTTTCATGGACAGTTGCAAGCCCTAACCGCTACACTTTAATGCTTTTCTGGTTCCTGGGTTCTTATTAAAACAACTTATACCTAAAACGTCCATACTTTTTTTCTGGGGTGTACTCCAACTAGAGTAACAGAGCATCAGTGGGTGAGGATAGAAGCGCAGCATGCTTTGCATCTGCGCGCCAGCCAGGGCCATACAAGTTGCTGGGCTGGCCTTTTGGGACTTTTGGCTATTTTGCTTTACGGTTGGTTTCATAAGGACCCAAGAGCCTAAACTCCCAAACCCTAAACCCCTAAGCCCTATACTCTTAAAGCCCTAAACTCCTAAATCCTAAGCCCTAAAACCCAAAACCCTAAACCCCTAAACCCTGAAGGCCAACCAAGGTTGTAAAGACCTCTGAGCCTGACTCTCCAAGACCTTTTCAATGTCCAATTTGCTTCGAAGCTTGGCCGGATTAGGGTCTAGGGATTTAGGGCTTGAGGTGTTTAGGGTTTAAAGGTTTAGTGTTTAGGGTTTTAGGGTTTAAAGTTTAGGGTTTAGGGTTTCGAGGTTTCCAAAGTAATCCCTTCATAATAATATTAATGACCCCTGCCCCTCACATTACATATCAACAAAGTACGTGTGTGTGTATATATATGTATATATATATGTATACTTTTGGAGGGGAAAGATTTAGTATTGGGGGATCGGGTGTTCAATTTTAATGTGTTGTTTTATGGGAGACAGCTCAACAGTCGTCATGTCTGAATTCATCTCTAACATGACGGACTTATGGAGGGTAATTATGCGATATTTGGGCTTATCAAGGGTTCTTGACCTTATTGCTCCCTAATTATCTCGGGATTCCTGGGTGGGGGCCCTTAGGACTTTTATGAGTTCAGGGTTTACGATTCTTCAAAATTACCATTGCAGGGTTCTTATTGGGGGACCCCCATGGTCCCTTTGCAACCCCCACATGTCCCTTTCGTCCCTGTGTGGACAGCAACTGAACATGTATGTTTAAAAGCTGACGCAACCTCCGCGAGCCCCACGCCGCGAGCAGCAACTGATTGGTGCCTAAGGGGGACTATAGGGGAGAGAATCTACCTATATAACCCATTCTAGTAGTGTCCATGTTCTTTTCCATTATTCCCATATGACCCCAATATAACCCTAATAATATGACCCCAATATAACCCTAATATGACCCCAATATAACCCTAATATGACCCCAATATAACCCTAATATGATCCCTAATATAACCCTAATATGACCCTAAAACCTACACCCTAAACCCTAAACTGCACCCATTATTCGGGATGCACCCCCCCCCCACCGCACCAAAGGAAACTTGCTCTGAAGTGCCAGCTCCAAAACCTAAGGCGCCAATCCCTGAACCCCACAGCGGTTTAGGGTTTAGGGTTTAGGGCTTAGGCACACCTAAAACCCCAAGACCAAGCAGAAATTCTCTAAGATGCAAAGTTCGGAAGCCCTTCCCGGAACCCTTCTTAAGCCAAATATCAGATGTCTAGGTCCACCTTTCATACCTCAAACGCCATGTTGCAGTTGTTTGGGGGGACTCCCAGAAAGGGGCCCGAAATGGCTTAAGACCCGATCCATCCCTAAACAACCCCTGCTAAGCGACCCCCGTGTTTGCCAGGCACTCAGGGAATATAATCCCTACGTAATCCCACTTATGATATATTCCGTTTTTCTTGATTAGCCGTAATCCTTGAACCCTGACCGCTAAGCCCTATATCCTAGATCCTACACTACGTTTATGTACATATATTTCCTTAGTCCCTACCAACAGCCAGTAAGTTACAGCAAGCTGGAGGAAGTCTTCTCCTGGCAGTCTGGAAGCATCATAACGATGCCCTGCTCACACGCAACCTGAGCTTCGTTCATGTAGGGTTAGGTTTAGGGTTTATAGGGCTCAGGGTTTATAGGGTTTAGGGTTTAGGGTGGGTTAAGGGATCATAAGGTTAAGAGAATTGGTAGATAGTTAGAGATAAGGTTTTCAGGTTTGAGGTCCAAGACTCAGGGTTAAAGGCTCATGGGACTTAGTAACTATTTATGGCTGGGGTCGCGCGCATGAATCTGTAAGCAGCGATGTCCTGAAACTAGCTTTAAACTCATGCTTGTTAGAGTAGCCCTCCCCCCCAATACGCAGCTAGAAAGAAAACGCTCAAGTGGGCTTATAACCTTACTTACAACACCCCTAATCCCTAAACCCCAGTTACACCTGGTCACTACGTCCTACGCACCTCTCAATATGTCACCTAGAGCAGCTGCAGGGCTCAATGAGCTGGAGCCCTGAGTTGGTTTTTGTAGAGCGGTTATTTAGGGCTTAGGGTTTAGGGTTTAGGGTTGGGTTATTCAGGGTTTAGGGTTTAGGGTTTTTTGGATTCCGTATGACCTATAGTCTAAACTCCTTAAAGGGGGATATATAGGGGATTATAAAGGGGAGTACCATAGGGGTTATTAAGGGGGACACTAGCAGTTAGACTATGGCTCATATATCCCTAACCCCAAACCCTAAGGTGCAAACCTTGGGTCCCTCCCCCTTGCAGTAACTGTCCTCAAAGTGGTTGCATTACGGAGCAGGGCTACTATGAGTCCCATAGATCATTGCAAGAACTGATATGGTAGTTTCCCCAAAATAAGTGGACCCCCAATATAGACACCAAACTACTATAGCCGTTATTATAGGGACCCCCAAAAAAGGTACCCCCAATTTTGGGAAACCCCAGTAACATACCCCGGCGGCATGACCTGGCGTGAGCCCTGATTAGACCCCTATCCAAGTTGCGGAAGGGCAAGTCCTCATCGTTGATCGCTAAGTCTGACTGCTGTAAAACTTAAGCCCCAAACCCTTATCCCTGAACCCTATAAACCCTGAACCCTAAACCCCTAAACCCTAAACCCCTGAACCCTAAACCCTAAAACCCTAAAACCTTATCCCTAAACCCTAAACCCTAGACCCTAGACCCTGGCCGGGCCCTAGCCTTAGTTCCTTTCATGGCGCCCTACTGTAGGCTACGGTACTTGTATCACTTCTCAACAGCCTGAATCCAGCCCTAAACCGATGCACTCCACCGAAGTACCATCAAATCCCACATAACTTGGTAGGCCCCTGGGATACTTAATATTTTCCCTAATGGCTTTAATAAGGGACCCTATATACTGATATTTGTCAAAGGGTTTTAGGGGCCAACCCAGATAAAGCTCTAGGGACTGTAGGGACCGTTAACCCCATTACCAGATATAACCCTTATA
>CAJNIZ010045868.1:0-15953 GCA_905231905.1 Symbiodinium pilosum
ATAACCCCTATATAACCCTTATAACTATCCACTGAAAGGGGACTGTACACCTGGCAGGGCCCGACTCCCGGCGCAGCTCGCCGCACAGGCGCAGGAGCGCTCTGAGGCTCAGCGTCGCTTCGCCTTGGAGGCCTCCTGCCCTAGCAGACTGAAATGGGTTTCAGGTTTGGGGGGCCTACAGGCTTCTATAGGCATATCTGGGGCTACAAATACATGTATCACATGAACGCCAAAGGTGTGTAGAATAAGAGCCTTTTCGGCGCATGTTTTGGGTTTCGGGCCATCATTTTACCTAGCACTGGGGGTGTAGGTCATGAGAGTAGGGCTTGAACAGGCTCTGCATATGGCTAGCTTTAAATTATGTAGGAACCGTACAATCATACTTATTTCAAGCACCATGAGAAGCAGCCTCAGCATGCAGGCATTGGCTGCGAACGTCGCCTACAGCCGCCGTCAGAAGGCCGTTTGAAGGGAGATGGGCGGTGCGGCTTGGGCAAGAGTACTGGAAAGCAAATCAGGCAGTAGTTTCTCCCAAGGGTTTTCATAAACTCCTGTAGGGCTTACGGATTGCAGGTGTCCTTGCAGGTAGCCGCTTTTGAGAAGGTTACGTTCGCGTCAGGTATTGCTGGAGTTTAAGTGTATCGCTCTAGGCCCTACACCCAATTTCCAAGAATAAACCCCAAATGGTGCACCCAAGCCCTAAGCCCCAAACCCTAAAGCCAGAACCTTATCTGTAGAAGCCCGAATCATCACCAATATTATTCCCCAGCGATCCATATGTAGTTGCAGTATCACACACCATCAAAGCCCTGTTCTATTTACTTAGGAACCCACATTCAATCCCTACACCAAACTTTACAGAAAGTCAGCTCATATTTCATAATCCGCGATTTTCCATTCGATTGTCCATGATTCCAGTTCTTCAGGCCAGTAAACCCTAACCGTTTAGCCTTACACCCTAATCTCCCCAAGTCCTTACCCTAAACCTCTAAACCCTACACCCCTAGACCCTAGATCCCTAAACCCCCAAAAACCCCAAACAGTAGTTTCCATGTTCTGTTCCAGTCCCCTATGTTTCCTTCCGCGCAGGCCGGGCTCACCCGACTCCACGAGCTCATGCTTTTTCGGGGTTTCCTGGCCCTGCTGGCAGCTAAGCGCCCGGAGCCCCGATAGGGTGCTGGAGTTGCAGATCCCTTTTAAAGGGGTTAGGGGGGATGCAAAGGGCCTAGGCTTGTGTTGTTGTAGGGGAGATTTAGGGTTCATTTGGTTTTAGAGGTTGGGGGTTCTGGGTATTGCAGGGCCGAACATTCCTATTAATGACCAGCGATTTAGGGGTTTGAGAATTTGGGGTGCCAGGGATTTTGTCTGAGGGTTTGGGATTTGGGACTACGGCCATGGGTCTTCAGCAGGGTTGAGGGTTCAGAGAGATAATGAAACAGAAGGCTGAATAGAGCCCAAAAGCTTGTCATACCTATATGAATACAGTGGTAGCTTCCATAAATCAGCTGGTCCCAGTATAGATGCAAAAAATAGCATGACAATCCTGATAAATGAGGACGGATGGGGACCCCCCCACAGGGTTCTCTAATTTTAGGACCTCCCCAAACCCTGCATCCTAAATCCTAAACAAATATAGCCCAGAGTCCAGGGGGATTGGGTCTGAAGTCCACGAGCTTTTGGGTTTCAAGACTCCCCCACACTAACAGAGAACCCAACCCATAACCCTAAGCGTCCAGATACCTATAAAGTATTTAATTTGGGTTCACAGCACCTGCATAGCCACCCATTTGGGCCCACATTATCTATTATTTGAGTATTTGACCCTTCGGGTACGTAGCATAAAGACTACTGTCCCTGCACAAGGTGGCTCTGTGGAGTTCCATGTAACTTTTGGGGGTGGATAGTCATCGTGTAATTTTGAAAGCTCGAAAGCTGGGGGGGCCTTGTCAGGGGTTGACCGAGTTGGTATGACATACAGAAGTTTTCGAGGTAGTAGGGGTGCTGCTACGTTGAAGGCTTTGCGCCCTTGTGCTGTTTTGAAGTCCACACGTCTGAGTGTTCCGTAAGTTGTGGAGACAGCATACACGACATCCACGAAGCAAGCCAGAAGCAGTGGTCTGATTTCCTGCAGTGGGCTTAGAATCCAGGGCAGTGAAGCCATTTATTTCGAAGGCTGATAAATCCTAAGCCGTTAGCACCATTAACCCTTCGCAGCACATGAGCCCCAAAACCTTCAACCCTGCACCTAAACCCTAAACCCTGAAGCCTAGAACCCTAGAAATTCAGACCCTACACCATTTGAGTAGTATTTTCTTTGGCGATACTATGAAAGCACGCTCATATGACCGACTGACGTCCGTGAATACTATGGTACCCAATATAGAGTAAGATTATATCCTCCTTTGGGGGTATAGTATTTTATATACGAAATATAACCACCAAAAAAACGCTACTCAATTGGAGACCCTGTTCCCCTAAACCCTAAATCCCAAATCCTAAACCCTAAACCCTACACCATTCGGTGAGGCCGTGCCGCAGTTCGGGCAGCAGAGCTCGAGGCTCGCGTTCAAGGCCCAGTTCTGAACTCAAAAGGCTGTCCCAGAGAGTCCAAGTACCCAATAATTTGGTCCCCTTTAAAGGGGATATAGGGGTCTATAGGGATTTATAGGGATATATAGGGTTTAGGGTTTAGGCTTTAGGGTTTAGGGTTTAGGGTTTAGGGTCCAAGTACCCAAAAATCAGATACTTGGGGTAAAGGTAATAGTAATTCTAGTTACAGGTTTTGGGTAAGTATAGGATTATTAGGTACTTGGACCCTTAGGGTCTTTGTTCAACATGGACATGACCTGTGAAATTGCGGGCTTTCGTTTCGAGTTTGGGGCTTTTCAGTGGGAGAGGGAACGTAGGTAGGTAAACTAGTACGATTCTGAAGGATACTATAGGAAGATTATGGAGGCGCCCTCGCTGCCACTTCAAAGTGGAAATGTTTTCTAGGTAGAGAACAGCCAGGTTACAACCAGTCAATATCTTCTAGTCCTTCGGAGTGAACTTGACAACAACCCCAGCCATTACGGATTATATAGAACTGCCACCAGTTGTCGGCATTTGCCAGATCATGGGGAATGATAAGAGGCAAACAACGAGAGCTTTGTTATTCAATCTTCTTGTACAATGCTATTTGATGGGACAGGATGACAGCAAGCAGACGCCGTAACCTGTTAAATGGCATAGAAGACTGGCCTCTGGGTTGTTTGCGGCACTCATAATTGCTCTCAGAAAAAGGTTAACCCTAAACCCAAACCCTAAACCCTTAAACCCTAAACCCCTAGGTGCTAAATCCTGACCCCAGATCTGAGCCTTTTTTTGCATATCGTAAAAGAGTCCGAGCATAGATGTTTAAACGCGGTCGAAGAAGGAAACGGTAGAACATCACTCTCCGGAGGCACAGCTTTGTAAGCGTTCTTCTTTTGTCAAAGTCACCTCCCTTTCCCAAGCTTCATTTTAGTTTCTTGGGGTTCACAAGGTTCGTCCAAGGTCTGGTGGAGCCTCTGTTTGTCCCTGGCATAAGAATTACCCCAAGGTCCTACTCAATTATCTAGGCCACAACGTTCAATTTCTGGACCCCAGAATCATGGATCCAGAAATCACACATGGGAAATATCAGCGCCATATGATTGAACAGTTGCTGGTCATGTCCTGAAGAGGGGGTGGTCCAAGGGGGTAGGCCATCTGGCAATACCCAATGAAAGGCTAGACTGCTTAAACATACGGCCCTGAGAGGCATTGTAATTTTCTGGGTCATTCTTGCAAACACTGCTCCCAGACACTACCCGAAAATACCAAACCCAAAAGCCTAAGAAACCTGGAGCCCTGACCCCTCAGAATTCTGCGCCCAGACTTTCCTGAAGCAAAGTCCCTTCCTTGACAGCGTCTCCAACACCCTACCTCAGACGCAGAAGGCCTTTAGTTTAAGCACGCATGATTTCCTTGCTTGAAATTCTACAACTGAAAGTCTCAGGGGTCTGATGTAAGCTTTAAACTCGCCTCCTGCCTTGACAACACCAGAAGGCCTGCGAAGACGCTGCCTGGAGGCGCACGCAGCACTTTTCTTTGCAGCCTGGCGCCCGCCTCAGGAATCAAGACGACGTTAAAAGACAGGAATAGCCTGTAGGTTAATCCTCAAAGGTATCTCTTTTCAAGAAGCTCCCACTTTAGCATGGGATAATGTAAAAGCTTCATCCGGATGGTCATGCGCACCCATTTTGACTGTATTCATGGCCTCCAAAGCGTCTGATGTATCCTGCTGTTGGAAGGAGGCTGCTCTACTTGCTGAAGCATGATCCCGAGCAGACATGTTCAGCACAATTGCAGGTTCCGTCTGACCCCTAGCCCTACTGATGATGCAAGATATTTTGCAGCGGCGGAAATCTTGGGGATAACAAGAGCTTTTGTAGACTCACTCCATCGCCAGTATGAATACGAATGCAGAAACCATAAAACTTCCAAAGCTCTTGCCCAGGCACCAAGCTGCACGACACTGTCACTTGGCGGACTGCTTGTTGAGGCAGACGGAAGCTGCGCTCTTATTATCGACTAATATCGAAGCCAACGAACAAAACGGAAACTACTATACTATAATAGGGCACCCATTGGGGTAATATTGGGGCTATATTGGGATAATGGAAAATAAAGTGGGAACTACTATAGTATGATAGAGTCAGTTGACGGCGCAGACCTCTGAAGAGGACAGCAGTCTTCATGAGGGTTGGGATAATGGAGAAGGAAATGGAAACGACTATAGTGGGGTTATATAGGGTTTAGGGCTTAGGGTTTAGTGTAGAGCGTTGTTGCAGCTGCAGCACCAATTGCGGCAGCACTGGTAGCAGTATTGGTGGTGGTGGCAGCTGCAGGCAAATCAAAGAGAGATGCGCTCCGATACAAGCCGCTGAAAATTGGGCGGCCCAACCTCACAACAATGCGCAATTTGCACTGAACCCCATGTGCATCTGCACCAGTCCTGAAGCCTGCAGGAAGCCATCATGCAGTTTGAACATTCGGTAAAGAAAATGATGCGACGTAGAACTGTGTCCCTGCTGCAGGTGGCGTCGAAGCACCGCGGTAAGTCGTGCAAGAGGCTCCCACAAGGGGCCAGCAGCCCAATTTCGGGAAGGGAGCTCATTGAGGGTCAGTGTGAAAAATGCGGGTGGGTGAAGGAGCTTTGGCCCCGTAAGAATAGGTTTGCACTAGCCCTCCTTCACGCCACTTGCCTTCATGCCACATCTGCGCTTGTCGTGATGATTGTTCGGAGCCAACATAGACGTAAATGCATCAACAGGTGCATTACTGTAATCCTTATTGTAGGGACTCCCATAAAAAGGCCCCCAAGTCTTGAGAAACCCTAGCCCCTTATGCTCTTTGAAAACAGCCTGCGGCCTCCATAAGTTTTGGATCGGGTTCGCTTGGAGCCCAAACAGATGCCCAAATCTCCTTAGGTATTCCGGGTGCCAAACGCACTCGGCGCGTGTTTTCAGAAACTCCCGCTTGATGCCATTGTTTACCCAGGCTGCCCGTCTTGTGGCGGCGCTGGGCTTGCGCTGCAATGCAGAGGCTTGGGATTAACAGGTATATATGGGGAATAAAAGGTGGATTTGATAGGGACATATATGTAGGGCTATACGGGAAATGGATGCAAGCTTGCCATTGAATTTCTGAGTCCCAGGTCCCTTGACTTCAAGTCAAGTTATGTGTTTTGTGACCAGTTCATCCAAGCAACCAGTGAGCATATGGTCGGTTAAGGCAGGACCTGATCAGGAACTTCGGCCCTGGCCGCCAATTACCAAACCTTTGGCTTGAGGAAGCCAAAGTGCAGCGCATGTAATGTGATGGGCTGGTCTATGCAAGTGTCTCAGAAGAATCTCTATATAATGCTGCAGGGACCCGCATGAATCCCCGTCGCAATCACCAACAAAAGAGTAGTCTCCTGAAAACAGCACACCTGTTTTGAGGTTTGGGTTTGGAGGTACACGCGGGCGGCGGGGCTTCTACTATGGTTTCGGCAGATGCACGTAGGAACCCTGAGAGAATTTAGAGAGCGTAGATGCAGGATTCTCCAAACCCTAAACTCCAAACCCTACGCCCTACTGCCTAGACCCCAATCCCTGAAAGTCCTAGACCCCTTAAGAACAAGCCCAACAAAACTTCGAGCCCTCCCTGAAACATTATCCCCAAAAGCCTCAACCTCAAGCCCCAACTGAAGTTGCAGGCGTCGGCGCGTTCAATCTGCAACCAGCTTCGCGGAGCGACGGCGGCTGCAGCGCGCCTTTGGCCCGGGTCTCGGAGGGATTCTTGGCTTGGGAGGAGTTGTGTGTCTAGGGGCTGATGTAAATCTAGGTTGTAGGGTTTAGGCCCTAATGAGGCATTAGGATTACGGGGTTAGGGTTTAGGCTTCAGAGCTGCCAGGATAGGTCCGGTCTTGTATGGTACCCAAAAGGGGGCATACATGGGATCACGCATGAGAACACCCAACCTTCCCCGGGTTGTGTTGATATTTTGGAGCTCCCAGCAAGGATATGTGGCCCCTTTGTGAGGTGTTGGCTTTATACCTGAGGTTCTGAAGCCCCCGACCCTAAGCCCTAGGGTTTGGGGTTTAGGGCTTAGGGTTTAGGGTTTAGGCGCAAGCCCTGGGGATGGGTGCCAGGGAGATGATGTTTGGATAATACTTTCGGGCTTCGGAGGATGTTACGTAAACCTTGGGTCATTCCCCGTTACAGTAACTGTCCTTCAAGGGGCCTCCTTCAGTGGTTATTATAACTTCTAGTAACTACCTATTGTTGAAAGTCCTGCAAAGGGGAATGACCTAACCTAAGCCCTAAAGCCCTATGAGCCCTAAGTCCTTCACTTCTAGGGATAGTCGAGATTCGGTTTTGCAGAGTCTCTATGATGACCATCCTGGTATCTCAGGGTATGCCAGCCAGACCTCGAGTTACTTGAAGGTTCATGGGCTTTCAAAACTGCACAGCTGGGGTTATCAGGGAGCACTTAGCAACCCTGCTTGTTATTGCCCATACGCCCACAAATAGGGTAGCCTTGTTAACCCTGCGTCCTAGAACCCTACACCTTGTATGGGCTCTGTAAGCTGCATGAACCTTACACCCTACAGAAGCCTTCCGGAGCCCCCCCCCCCACACCCCGGCACGTGGGCTGCTCCAGGACACTGGGCCATGTCAAAGCACTGCGGCCGGCTGCGGCGGTGGGCACTTCAGGCAGCCTCATGTGAGCCATAGGGCCATAGTTTAAACTCCTTTAAGGAGTTATAGGGGACTAGTATAGGGGTTATTAAGGGGGATGCTTTTTCTTAATGACAAGGACTGCTAGTTTTGCTTGCTAAAGATGACAACTGCTACTGCCGTTCGTAGGAGTCTTGCGAGTGTTGTAAAACAGAGCGATATGGATTTCTAGGTTGGTTGGGGGAGATTACCTGACTGATTTGGTCCTGCCTGTGCGATGTTTTCTTGGGGCTCCATGTTCGCCAATAGTCTAAGCTTTAGGGTTGACAAAGCATCATATGAGCTTTATTTTAGTCTCCAGTAATTATAGAGCAAGATTACATATACCTATCTGGTGTAGTACTTCAACAGCAGAATGTAGTCTTACTTACTTGAGCCACCAAACAAACACTTCTCAATTTACATGTGGGAGGTGCCGCGCTACTGTGCAGCCACGTGCGGCGCCTACGGGGTGAGGTCAACAAGTCGTACTACTGACAGATTTACCATGGTCAAGAGTTGATTCCTAAAACCTAAACCCTAATCAGCCTAATCCCTGAACCTTGAACCCTAAATCAGAGCTTCTGATAGAGTGAGGATTCAGGGTTGAAGATTTGTGGTAGTCAGGCTGTTTGGGGTTAGGGCCTAAACCCTGCTGTACGTGATACTGCCCAGTAATAGGGCGACCCCGACCCCGAAACAGTCCCCAAAAAGGGGAAGAGCAATCCATTCTTTCAAAACTCTGGACCATTCGTACCCTCATATCGTCATATGGCCCCTAGATAACCCCTTACGTCCCCCCTAAAGGAGCCCGAACTCTTAGAACGTCCCAAATAGGCCAAGAACTAAGGCTGGCTCGACCTGAATCAGATGCAGAAGCGCTCCTGGGCCTAATTTAAAGACCTTTGGGTTTAGCGTTTACCAATAATTTATAGGGGTTATATAGGGGCTACATAGGGGTCATATAGGGATAATGGAAAAGAAAATGGAAACTACTACTTAAGGTTTCACTGTGTAGTGATTGTATTACGAAGTAGGGGGTTTAGCCTTGTAAACAATTCCTTGGACCCCCAGTTGGCTTCCCTCCTAGTTCTGTAGCAGCGAGGCGAAGGGGATAAGCTCGAGCGCTGCTCTACCCTGCGAAGCTCGCAGGCCCAACCGCGCATGCAGAGCCCACCAGTACAAATGCGCGTCCCGAATAACATTGTCGGTCGCTCGCGAAACCCTAAACCATAAACCCTAATTCTGCGTGTTCCCACTGGGGATCTTCTAGGTTTTTTTTGGACGCTCCAGCCTTGAACCATCCCTCCTAAGCATCCCGAGCAATTGGGCACGCAGACAACGCCTTTTTTCAAGAAAACAGAATGCCTCCGCAAAGCAACCTATACCTCAAGAAGATCATTTCCCCGAGAAAGTGTTCTTGCTTGAGGTCTTGATTGACAAGGGTTTGTTTGTAAGGGCGGGAATGCAGCTTGCCTCAAGATAAAAGCATGCAGCGTTCTTCAACGGAAGCTAGATATTGTGTAGGATTCATTGTTTTTCTTGAGGAGTGTGTATATCAGGTCACTTTAAACTGTAAACCTTAAGCCCTTAAAACCTTGAACCCCTAAACCTTACACCCTAAACCTTGCACCCCTAAACCGTGTATTCGCTTCAAAACCACAATGAGCTATAGTCTAAACTCCGTTATATTGGCGAATATGTAAGGGACCATTAGAATAGGAGTTATTCAGGGGGATACTAGGAGTTTAGACTATGGCTCATATATCCCCAATATGTCCCCAATATATTTTAGTAGCTTCCATTTTCTTTTCCAGTATCCCAAGATATCCCCACATGCTATAGTAGTTTCCATGCTAGAGCTCAAACAACTTCACCCAGCCCAGGCCGAACCCGACGGCACTCTGGACAAACGCACTGAGAGTTGCACGGCTCCCGTGCGCTTCAGCAGCGTAGCTGCGAAGTGCTTGCGGGGTGCAGTTTGGGGTTTAGGGTGATAGGAATCATATAGGGGTTGTGCATTGTACGGGCGGGATATGTATATATATATATGTATATATATATATCTAAGAATTTTGTAGGGGATTTAAATTGCATGGGGGAAGGGTTACACGCATTAAAGGGTTACGTATAGTATAGGGGGAGTGAAAAGGAAATGGAAATTGCCATTAGTGGGTGTAGGGTTTTGGGCTCATAGTAGGGGTTGTGGAGACGTGCAGGGAGTCTCTCAATACATATATATATATATACATACATGTATGCATTAGTATGTGTACTTCATGTGGGATTCTGGATTTTAAGTCATATGGTTCAGGTTTAGGGTCAAGGAAGGAGGAATGGATCCCCATCCCAGTCCCTGTAGAACCCCTTAGCGTCCAAACTGTGTAACATGTCGGCATATGCTCTGCACGGGGGCTAAGCATCACAGCATGGTGCCGGCATGGATGCACAAGTCACTCTCAGGGATAAAACGGTATGTATATACACATATATATATATATATACATGTATGTGTATATATACATGTATGTATGTATACATATACATATATATATATAGGTTTGGGCATGTATGCGCCGGTCACTGTATGCTCGGGTCGTTAAATTAAAGCCCGCATGACATTAGCATGCTCAATTACCACACTTCCCAGTAGGACGTTTCTCGATATCAGCTATAGTCTATGTCTGGGAGCAGCTCCTGATTACTAATTAATTGCCTGGACTATTTGGGCAAGAACAGGGGTATCTTCGGATGCACTGTGCACCAAAAAAGGAGAGTTCAGCACACGGATCACGCAAGCTGATAGCAGCATCCCCAAGACGTTCATACCAGAAGATTTTCAAAAGCGGGACACAGGTTTCCGGGCGAGAGAGCATTCTCGCTACAAACCGCATCCTTTGGTTTCCTGCCGAAGATGCCACGGTAAATTCAATCGGCACCTTCAGAAAGAGAGGCAGCTTCAGGTCCATGCGTTCCCAGTATTATAGGGGCCTAAATAATTACCAATATTCTGGTTCCATCGTCCTTCTATACTTATAGCATATGGTACCTCAAATGGACCTTAAACTGATTTTGGTAATTGTTTAGGCCCCTGTGTTTGGTGGCAGTGAACCAGGGGGGCTCAGAAGTCAAGAAGGCAGACCAAGCCGACTTCGACGTAGGCTCAGGAAAAACGCTGAGATGGGCCAACCTCGCTCATGGTACCCTCTTCCCAACTACCATGAAACTCCCCTGAAGCTTTAGTCTAAACTCCTTACAGGGGTTCATGTAGAGGATTATTTAGGGGAGGACTTAGAGGAGCTTATGTAGGGCATTGTATCAGGGAGTATACTCCACTGAACCCTTTTAGAAGGACAGTGATCCTTATAGGCCCACTTCTGGGGTTTCATGTTCGTTTGGCGAGGGTAGTCCTTGTTGCCGGCCGCATCGACAGCCGCAATGGCCAGAGAGCTAACCAACGCTTATCTTGGGAAATTCAAGTTTCCAAATTCCCGAAGACCTTTTCTTGAACACCGCACAACGAAGTTTGGTCAAGCTCTGGATCAACGGCCGCGGAACCGCGACACGTGAGGAGCAGCCCGGAAGAATGGGAGAGACTTGTGCAACGAGAAGGGATTTAGGGATTCAGGTTTAGGGATCATGGAAAAGAAAGTGGAAACTACTATTTAGGTTTTAGGGATATGTAGGTGTTTATACAGGGCAAATGGAAAAACCAGGGTTTAGGGGATGGTTCCGGCATGAAGATCCCAAGCCCCCAAGACTTGCGTCCAAAGCCCTCAAACCTGCACGCAAATCTGCACCATGTAAATATCATGAACCAAACAAAGAGTTATTCCTAGCCTTGAAAATCACACGATCGCTCCTTGCAGTTTGCACATGGTGCCTGGCAGCAACGTTAGATGCGCTAGTGAGCTTGAAGAGCGTTTATTTTTACACCTTGCAAGGGGCATGCTTACATGCCTGCGCAACATGGTTAAGCCTACGAGCCTCTAAAAGTTGAAGGCAGAAAGCTCTTACAATTTAGGGATAATGAACAAAACTTGGAAACTACTATAATAGAATAGGGATAATGGAAAAGAAAATGGAAGCGACTATAATGTAACAGGGATCATGGGATAATGGAAAAGAAAATGGAAACCAGAAGGCTGCCTGGTCTTCCCCTCTTCCGTGGGAGCTGCGGCCTTTGGGGTTGTGGGACATGAGCTGCAATCTGTCACAGGGTCGCTGCCGGCGCCTCGTTAGAAACCTAGATACCCCTAAGCCCCGATGCCAAACACGAGTACCTTGAGAACCTATAGTCCCCCTTAAGTAGATAGAATATGGGGTATATGGGATCTTATTATAATATACCCAAAGCCATGTTCTATCTACTTAAGGGGGACTATAAGTCTAAGCCTACCATCCCTCAAGTGTACAGCCCTAAGGTCCCAAATCTTATACCCTAAAACTAAGTAGACGCTAAACGTACCAGCCTTGAAGGACTGAACCCTGACACCCTAAACCCTAAACCAAGACCCTAAACATGATAATATGGTTATATATAGCCCTTAATAGGACTCCTAATATAGATTGTTACTGGGGGGGGGCAGTACCCAACCTAAACCCTAAGCCGGAATCCGGTCCGGCAGCAATCCTGTGAGCTTTGTGGGGGAGGACGCAAAGCCGGCTCGAAGAAAATCGTGGATTGAGGGCTTGGGATTTAGGGTTTAGGGTCTAGGTTGGGTCTAGAGCTGGGGGGTTAAGCGTCGTAGGTTCATGTTTGCTTCTAAGTGCGAGTGCGCGAGCCCGGTACATTTTTGCAAAGTTGCATTGAATCTTCGGATATCTGTGCATGAGCCATAGTTTAACTTCCAGGTATCCCCCTTAATAACCTTTATAATACTCCCCTAGATAGTCCCCTATATAACTCCCCTACAGGAGTTTAGACTATAGCTCAAATGAACTTCCAAGTAGGGGTCCCCAAAAAAATTGAACTCTCAGAAACGTCTCGGCTGCCTAAGTGCAAAGCACGTTTGTAATCACAAGGGTTATAGGGGCTATATATATATATATATAGATAGATAGGGATTTATAGGGTTTAGGCTTTATAGAGTTATCCAGGATTCATAGGGTTCGGGCCAACTGGAATCTGCCAAAGGATCAACTTGAGACTTCTCAGGCCTGAAAGAGGTCAGGCAACACGACTAAGAGTCTGGGGTGCTGTTGTAAGGGATTACAATAGTACTCCCCCCAAAGGTACCCCCCCCGGGGTTTAAGGAGCTAATAAGGACTATGTAGGTCTGAATAAGGCCTAATAGGCATCTAAATCTCGGGGGGGGGGGGTACCTTTGGGGGGTACCATTGTAATCCCTTGCGCTAAGGAAATTGATTCCCAGTTACTATATTGGGGAAACCCTATTAATTGTTATAGATACCCATGATGGCAACCTAATTTAAGTTCCTTAAAAGCAACCCAATTGTTGTTCTTGTTGCTCGTACTACTACTACTGCTGCTGCTGCTGCTGCTGCTGCTACTGCTTCTACTGGTACTACTAAGAATAAGCTGTCCCGACTATCACAGCTATTGCCACGCTTACTGCTGACTTTACTGTAGGCGTTTACATTACTTGTAGAATGCAACCAGGGAGCAAGCAGTTAGAATGGCGCAAAGCCAGCTCAAAAGTATATTACCTGCTTACCACTCTATATTGCAGTCACGATTTGAGAGCATATTGAAATAGACTACCCCTAAACCCTAAACCAGGTTAGGATTTTATGACCATAATAGGGATATAAACCCAAGAAATAGAGTGCTCTTTGATTCTGTTTACCCTAGGTCAAAAATCCTAACCTGCCCTAAACACTCTCCAAATCCCGAAACTCGCAGCCAGCAGCCGGCGAGGCCCAAGACTTGCCAGGAGCACCTCTGACTCTAAGCCATCACCCAGAATCAAGGCCCTAGGGCTCCAAATAGCCCAATAAGTTTAGGGTTTAGGGTGGTCATATTATCCCCCTATAATGGAAAATCAAATGGACAAGCAAATGGACAATTAAATAGAGGCTAGCTTCAGTGGGAACACTTTTGACTACCTATGGGTATTTGGTGAGTGTATCTGGGGGTCTAGAAAAATTGGCCTGCCATCGATAGGCAGCATTTGCAGCGCGGAGTTTACTTCAGCCTATCCGGGAGAGAATATCGATTCATGACCATACCCAGCCTTTCAATGACTGTCAGAACCCGAATGTAGGCTGTTGATCGTGGCAATCTGCTGTTTTCCTGTTCTGATGCAAGACTAATCCAGTCACGTGGAAGCATCACACAGGTCTCCACGGTAGATCCGAATGTTGTGTGAGATCCGATTACGGCGATGGTCCCGCCAAAGACGAGGCAGCTGCGTTGATGTTTCAGTTGCGGGCTTTGTCAAAACATACGTTTCCTTTCAAAGTACTTAAGCGAAGTGGAGTACTTGCATATACGTACACTAACCCCGAGCCCTTTGCGTGCTATAAGACGCAAGTGCGAGCTCGTGAACTTCACCCAACGCCTAAGGCATCCGAAGTCGGAACCTGCGTCCAGGTAAACCCAGAGCCCTAAACTCTAGCCCTTTAGGGTTGGGGCTATATGGAAAAGAAAATGGAAACCACAGGGGTTATAGGGATTCTATAGAGCTTATGTTGGGGTTATATTGGGGTTATAATGGAGAATCAAATGGAAAAGAAAATGGAAAATGAAATGGAAACTGGGGCTGCAAAGGGGCTATATAAGGATCCAAGTATACAAACAATACCTACGTTGGCCCCCAAAGTCTGTAAATATTACCTACATTGGGCTGTTTGGATTATTAGCGTAAACCTTCCAGACATTAGAACTTGGCATTCTACAAACTGTTAGAATGTTGCGCATTCGCCCAATTTCCGGCTTTTGTTGGCCTTTTAATCCTGCGCCTGCACCACCCAGGCCCATGCTGAAACCCTCCACCCTTGACTTCCTGGTGCTTAAGGGAGACTGGGAGAGTGGTTCCGCATAGTTTCTCTGATCATCTAAATGGGTAACTATTCATATTCCCTCCACCACCCCCCTGCAGCAACTTTAGTAAGGCATTGCTGCGGCAGCGGTCGGAACACTGGCCGCCGGCTCAGAAGCTTTGAACAATTTGGCACTTGATAACTAAAGTTCACATAATTTCAAAATCCTAAGGCACGTTAATGTTCCGAGGGTTCTCCGTGAGTGAGCACCCCACGCCCCAAACTAGCATGGAACCCAATATGAGCAGCGGCACGTATTTTATAAACAAGAAGGAGGTGCCTTGGAATTTTGCATCTGGGTCCAGCGCTCCTCTGGGAGCAGAAAGGGTCCGCGCATTGAACGAGATGTGCCATACTAAGCTTTGCGGGAAGAGCTCAGCACAAAATTCAACATGGCGAAAGAGATCATGTCAGTTTGTCCACATCCAAGATTAGACATGCGGTAGAGGACCCTTTTGAGGATTCCATGATAGTTTGGGGGAGGGTATTTGGTTGGAATAGACTCTCAGGCTGGTTCCAGCTAGGAGCAATTTCAATGCTTGAAAACACAAAGGTAGTGTAGAGTTGCCAAGAATATAACCCCAATATACTATAGTAGTTTCCATTTTCTTTTCCATTATCCCAATATAACCCCAATGGAACCCCAATATAATATAACCCCAATATACTATAGTAGTAAGGAGTTGCAAGGAACCCTAAACCCTAAACCCAAGGAGTTGCAAGGAACCCAGAGGAGTTCAGAGGACTCAGACAGGGAATTAGAACGCACATTTGAGGGGCACTAGGCTTGTCAAGAAATGCACAGACTTCCTGACATGAAAGGTTGCAGCCACACCCCTGCGCGGGAGTTCTGCGTTAGCAGTTGCGGCCTCAGCCGTGTTAACTTAAGGGCTTGGTCTTAGGATTTAGGACCTTTGGAGTTTAGGGTTTTTTTGGCGTTTGTGGTTGAGGAGAACAGGGGTTGGTATTCAAGGTTTGAGGTGTTTGGATTTCAGCCTGTTGTTCAGAGGGAGCGGTGTGGTTTGCATCCGTGTTAGCCGACTCCGCGTCTAGAAGAAGGCTTTCGGGTGCCCCGTACCAAACAATCGGGCCCCGCAAGAGAAGCAATGCCGGTAATATAGGGATAATGCAAAAGAAAATGGAAACTACTATATCATACTAGGGTATATGTTGGGATTATACCCTTAAGTAGATAGAATGCGCCCCAAACAAGATCACGCGTATACCTCACAGCTTCATTCTGTTGCCTCGGGCGCAACGGGGCGCATAACATAAAATATGCCAATGTTGCTGATTATTGTCACTGCCTATGCCATGTTTGTTGAGTTTGTGGAGTGCTGTGTGATTCAGGGTTCTTGTTAAACAACAGGTTACATTTTTTGTATACCTGGGCCCAGTATAGATTAAACATGATCTTGTTTAATAGTATTTCAACAGGAATGCAGGATTGAGTATGTGATGGTACTAGCTGAGTAGCCAGGGCTCTGTACCAAAGGCTCTCGAGGCCTCTCTTACTTCAAGCAGGGAAGTCTGGCATAGCCCCTAGCAATGCCCAAATCAAGTGAGTAGTATTTAATTTGGGGATACTATGGTACCCATTTTAGAGTAAGGTTATATCCTCCTTTTGGGGTACAGTATTTTATATAGGGAACATAATCTTACTAGGTTCAACTACAAAAAAAC